>PVIY010042976.1:0-20611 GCA_004026745.1 Myrmecophaga tridactyla | reverse complement strand
TTTTCCCTGCTCCCCTGACTTTAAGCCAGGCTACCAGCGAGGAGTTTTTGTGCCCCGACCTTGGCCACCTGTTCAGCTTCAGTAAACGGAGAGGTGAGACGCCATTGGGGGTATCAGGCTCCGTGATGGCCCTGAACTGGCCTGGCCTCTCTCTCTAGCAGAGGACATTCGAGGCAGCTCTTCCCCACGTGACACAGATACCCAAGAAGGGACGCAGATTTTGTCTGTGGCTCCATGCTGGACACGGCATAGTCTGGGAAAGGGGTGCCCTTTCCTGTGAGACCTCTGCAGAGTCACCCCCTTCTCAAATTCCAGACTAAATACAGTGCTCAAAGAAATGTTGATCTATGTATTGCGATTATGAATATTCATGTACAACTATCTCGTAAACATATATTTTAATTAGCTTGAATATATCTCTAGGAGTGGACAGAGGCAGAGACATGCTGAGAAATCCTTCTCATAAATACCTCATGATCTCCACCTGGGGTTGACTGAGGGTGGGTATAATTGGTGGAAAAGTGAAAAACAAGGCAAACATATGATTGTTTTTAGAAGCACAATTCTGAGAAATTGATTTGAATGAAGTTACCATTAACTCTTTCTTTTGGTGCTGATTTGACTGAATTATTAGGAAATTCAAAACGTAGATATTTTCTGAAGGTCTTTGCCTTTTGTTTATATCTTATTAAATGGAATATTCTTTGCAAGATAGTGGAGTATAAAAATTATAGCTTCAAAATCAGATGGATCTGCATTAAGTTTCAATGGTGTTAGTAGATGCATAACTTCAAGTATCAGTTTCCTCACTTGCAAACCTTAATAAAATACCTTCTATGTTAGTTTCTTCCTATAAATATGTGAGCTGAGATTGTGGGTGCAAAGCACAGAGTACAGTGCCTGGTACATCATAAGTACTCAATAAATATTAGCTATTATTGTGTTTGTGGTTCTTATTAATGAAATTCCTAGTACCTTGGGATAGGGCTATGCATGGATGGAAAGGAAGCTGGATTGTTTGTTTAATTGGCTTATTTTATTGAGTCAGTCATATGTGCATGTAAACAAGGACTGGAAGTACACACATGAGACTGTCAACAGTGGTGCTGCACAGAATGTGGTATGCAGGTGAAGATATTCCATTTTCATTTGTTGTACTTTTGACTTGAGTAAATTTTTTCAGCAAGCAGATGTTATTTTTGAACATCTTTAAAAATGAAAAAAATTCCATGTTTTTCATTTTAAAAATATAATGACAGACTTATCTGTACATTTCTTGCAATTTTTTGTGAATCTGTATTTCAAAATAAAATTTTAAAATCTGTAAATAAAATAAGTGTCAAATAATATACACATGCATATATGTAGATACATATCTAATGTAATATTGGAGCCAAGGAGGTTTTCACTCATGTGGAGCATTCATCCTACCAGGTGATGTTTATAACTACTAGAAGGGGCTTTCTTTAGTGTACATAAAAACTAAGCAGTGCATTGAACTAGTGTTTCTGATCCAGTCATTTGAAATATGAAGTTGTTTGGACTTAATAATACCATGTTTTCATGTGTTTCAGCATCAGTAAAACAATGCAATATCAGGAATGAAAGATATTGTAAGAATCAACTCAATAAATCTTCACTTGGGACATGAATCATATCTTTTTGGAGATTGTAGCAATCTCACCTCTGTTTAAGCATCTCCAAGGATGGGAACTCTTTACGTTGTATAATATGAAATGTAAAGTTCTGTAAACTCAAATCAGTTAGTGAAACAAGAAGTTGCAAGACTGAAAAACAAAAACAACAAAAAAGGAAAGTAGATACCAGGCCAATTAAGTTCAGTGGCGAGGGATTTTCCAATTCAACATGAATTTACACGTTGTCCAATGGAATCACCAATAAGTGATACTTGGAATGATGCTAGCAAGTAAAGTTGTGAGAAGGTGCTTACCCATTCATACGTTAGTATGGGGAGGCAGAGTTGCTCAGTGATCAAGATGGAGGGCCTGAATTCAGATTACCAGAACAACTTCTTGAAACTTCAGTTTTCTCATCTACAAACCAGAGTTTATATCTATGTTTATACCCCCAAGTTGTTCTGGGAACTAATGAAGTAATCTATTGAGGGGTACATAGATTACATCCAAGGCATAGCAATGGTTTTTCCAATATGTTCAAGAGGCTTGGAAATGAGGTGCCCACTTTGAGGGGACATTGATTGGCTGATCATAATTTGGTAGGAAGGTTTCAAAGCTGAACAGGTCAAAACAACAAGATCTTCTTATCTCATTGCCATAGGCTGTTTGAGATGGAAGGGACCTTAGGAGTCAGTCAATCTGGGCCTTTGTTTTGGAAATAGTTAAACAGAAGCCTAAGTTATTCTCAAACAGAAGCAAATCTGTGGGTCTACTCTCCATCTTTTAAAGGAATGTGTGATTTGGGACAAATGCGAGAAGGATAAAACTGGAGCTGATTCAGAAGAAGAGTGGGCCACCAACCTCTTCTTCCATTTTCTTCACCTCAAATGCCCATCCCCATGCTCTCTGTGTAAAGCCTTTAGGTCCACCCTAATGGCTTGTCTTGAAAGAAAACTTTTGATATCTCTATTCTCATAGACATTCTGTATGGCACATTTTTTTTCTTTATTAGAGAAGTTATGTTTACAGAACAAGCCTACAAGATTTCCATAGACCACCCTATACTTAACACCTCGCATTAGTCTGGAGCATTTATTACAAATGATGATAGAACATTTTTATGATTGTATTATTAATTATAGTCCATGGTTTACTTAGGGTTCACTATTTGCGTAGTGTAGTTCCATGTACTTTCCTTTTAAAATTTTTGTTCTGTTACCATGTATACAATCTAACATTTCCCCTTTTAATTACATTCAGTGAAATTATGTTCACAATGTTGTATTGCCATAACCACCATCCATTACAAAAACACTTCTGTTTCCAAATAGGAACCCAGATTTTAAGCATTAAATTCTCATTCCTTTTCCCCTCTCCATCCCATGGTAACCTATATTCTAGATTCTGACTCTATGAGTTTGCTTATTCTAGTTGTTTCAAATATGTGAGATCAATACAATATTTGTCATTTGTGTCCAGCTTATTTCACTCAAACATGATGTCTTCAAGTTTCATCCATATTGTTGCATGTATCAGAACTTCATTCCTTTTTACAGCTGAATAATATCCCATTATATGTATATAGCACATTTATCTATTCCATTGCATGTATATACCATATTTTATTTATCCATTCATTGGTTGATGACATGTGGGCTGCTTCCATTTTTTGGCAATTGTGAATAGTGCTGCTATGAATATCAGTGTGCAATTATCTGTTTGAGTCCCTGCTTTCTATTCTTTTGAGAATATATCAAGTTGTGGGATTGCCAGAACATACAGTAGTTCTATACGTAGCATTCTGAGAAACTTTGCCAAACTGTCTTCCATAGTGGCTGCACCATTTTGCATTCCAACTGGCAATGAATAAGCGTTCCTATTTCCACCCAACCTCTCCAACACTTGTTATTTTCCATTTTTTTAAAAATAGCAGCTCCTTTCTAATGGGTGTGAAATGGTATCTCACTGTGATTTTGATTTGCATTTCCCTGATGGCTAATTTTGTTGAGTATCTTTTCATGTGATTTCTGTCCATTTGTATATCTTCTTTGGAGAGAGAGGTAAATGGAATCTCATCACAATTACAGAACTTTCTTTATTCATCAAACATTCACTGGATGCCCTCTACGCTAGGCATTGGGCTCACTTTAAGGTACAGAATTGAAAGGCCCAGATCCTGACCTCAAGGAGCTCATATTCAAGATGGAATGAGGGGGCTTTGAAGAAATAAGGATGTCCTATTCATAGAGGTATGCAAGCAGAGCCTATACAGCCAAAGATAAGTGTAAGAAGAAATAATCGTAATTTAAAAAGTAAACGAATTGTTACAAAACTTTCTGCCTCACACTGTAGTTTATCTTTTCCACTGAACTGCAGGTTCATTAAGGTTTGGCATCAGGTCTTACTCCCCTTTGTTCTTTCTTGATGCTTAGCATAGAGTCTCAGTGGATCCTACGGAGTAACTAAAGTGGTTTGAATTGAAAACTAGCCACGACGAAGAAAAGATTGGTGGAGGATGCTGAAAGGGGAAGGAGAACTTCATACCTTGAAGAAATTTATAGCTGGAAAACTCAAGTGGTAGAACAGGGGGAAATTTGTCTCCCATTTCCCCTGTATAAAAGGAGAAACACAAATGAAATATTAAAGGCTGAAAGAAGTGTAAAATGCTGGGATGCATTTTTAAGTTGGGATGCAGAATTTTTTTGTAAAGTTGTTGAAAAAGGACTTTGAGGCAACTCTGTAGGGGTAAGTGCAGCTTGGGAATGGCCTGGGCTCCCACCACTAAAGGGTGGCCTCTGGAGCAGCAGAATTGTTGGAGCGGCAGGTGACTCTCATGCTCGTTAACGTCTGAGGAGTCTTGGCCTGTAGGATGCCCCCCAATGTTCCATCTGGCTGAGAATAGCTCAGATATTCCATAGCAAGAAGTTTATTTGCCACAGGCATCTCAAATCATTTGAACTTGCCTTCAGAGACGTTTTTCTATGTGCTGGTTCGTGGGTGTTTGTGTCTGTATATATTTTAACTAGATCAGAACTTTACTGGGCAACACAAAAATTAGATTTAAAAATTTTAATCTCTGCTTTGTGTTACTGAAATCAAATGTGAATAGAAGTTTCCCTTGCATGCTGTAAGGGCTTTCACAATCACACAAGTTACCCTGGTTTACTTTATGCTTATTTTGTTTCCTTTGGGGAAATAAATGCCTTAAGGTCAGTCAACAGAACATTTAATTTATTGCCAAAGCAAGTAATTTTTTAAATTTTTAAGACCTCTAGACCTATTTTCCACAATTAATATTGAAATTTTAAAAAGTATATGTGTTTAACTTCTGTAGCAATTTTCTATTGAAATGTTAATACTTTAAACTCCTCAAGGCCCTGAAATTTGGAATTTTTAGTAAATACTGTGCTTGCCTATTATCATGTGCTTTGAATAGTTAGAATGAAAGATAAGAATGTGTGGGCTTTGAATGCTATAAAGCACTTTACAAATATAAGAAGTCATTATCATAATAAATTACCATCATTAATAATTATTATTATATTATTTAAACTCTATACCTCAGTTTTTTCATCTGCAAATGGGGAAAATAGGTTGTCTAATAGGTTGTCATGTGTAGTAAATGAGTTAATACCTGTATTAGATATTAAATAATACAGGCAGTGCTTGACACATAATAGGCATTTAGTAAGTATTAGTATTATTATTTAATGTGTGTCTCTATTCATTACTCAATTTGGAAAATACAGGTTGAATTCAGGTATGTGAAAGTGTTGTATCTTTTCCCAATAATTCAGCGGTTTTTGTTTTGAGTTTTCATTGAATGGGTTATACTGAGCACGACTGAGTCTTTAAGGTAAAACACAACACTTTTAAACTGAGTTCAACAAAATTTTTTCAAGCCAGACATTCTTGTGTATAGAACCAGCCCAAGTCACCCTCAAACTGTTTTTCCTATGAAATCTATTTTCACCTGTTTGTAGAGAAAAAAGATCCTTATATGGTGGAGACTTTAAAATGAAGTTACCTATTCCTGTGCAATATCATGGGAACTCTAAGGAAGCAAGTGTCCATTGTGCCACAGAAACTGAAGTGCACAAGTGGCGCTTGTGAATAAGGGATTTTGGTGATGATGATGAGGAGGAAAATAATGAAGATAATTAAAAATAGTTGCCCTGTACTGACAGCAGGAGCCTCAGGAAGTACTGTGGACTGGACACTATGCCTCCTAGCACCTCCCATCCCCCAGCCTGCAAGAATTTAAATGAGCCAGTCATATCAAGGAAAACATGTTTATTACATGTCTGATTCCGATACACACGCACATATATATATTATGCTCCATCAATATGCTACTTGAAGACTAATCACAAATAATTAGGAGTCACCACATTTCAAGACCTTTAAGATAAGCAGTGTATGGAACATCAAAAGCCACAGTTTTTTCAGTCCCTGAATGTTTAAAATTCACTTTTATAATGTTGTTATCCATAGACTGAATAAATCAGTTACCCAGAGTAAACCCTTCATGTCATCAATCACCTTCCTTAGGGGATTTCACCTCTTTCTATGAATACACCTAGATATGTGCCTATAAAAGAGAGTGCTGTTTCCCCATTTGGAGAATTCCTGATATTCTTGCAAGCAGTGGAGACAACCAAATCAATAGGCTGAGCCCTAGATCTTGGGGTTCATCCCTATGAAACTTATTCCTGCAAAGGATAGGCTAAGCCTGTTAAAATTAGGCCTAAGAGTCTCCCCAGAGAACCTCTTTTGTTGCTCAGAAGTGGCCTCTCTCTCTAAGCCGATGAGGCAAATGAACTTACTGTCCTCCCCATAATGTGATATGTGACTCCAGGGGTATAAACTTCCCTGGCAACATGGGACTGAGAAAACCTTTTTGAAGGTGGGAAGTGGGAAGAGAGAAACAAGACAAAATAAAATTTTAGTGGCTGAGAGATTTCGAACAGAGTTACCCTGGAGGTTATTCTTATGCATTATATAGATATCCCTTTTTAGTTTATGGTGTATTGGAGAGGGTGGAGGAAAATACCTGCACCTTCTGAGCTGTGTTCCAGTAGCCTCGACTCTTGAAGATGATTGTATAATGATATAACTTTTACAATGTGACTGTGTGATTGAGTAAAACATATGGATAAAAATAAGTAACAGGGAGGATAAAGGTTAAAATAAATTTGGCAGGTGGAAATACTAGTGATCAATAAGAGGGGAGGGTAAGGGGTATGGTATGCATGAATTCTTTCTCTTTTCTTTTTATTTCTTTTTCTGGAGTGATGCAAATGTTCTAAAAAATGATCACGGTGATGAATATGCAACTATGTGATAATACTGTGAGCCACTGATTGTATACCATGTATGGGGCATTTGTATGTTAAGATTTATCAATAAAAATATTTTTTTAAAAAAGAGATTATGGTATCTACCATTTTCAATATCGTGAGTTAAGAGAAAATACATGTTACTGATTTTTTAATGAATTGAAGTTTATTTATGAAGTTGAGGGAAAAAACAAAGACAAACACACACATTACATAAGAACTTGCTAAGAAAGCATGCAGTTTCCTAGACATGTAGCCATGTCTACAGTAGCCTAGAGAGGGTGGTAAGTGTCTTAGACTCTTTCCTAGTCACATCTTCTACCACACTCCCTGTGAATATGGGGGATCCATAGGTAGCCATCCTAGGCTACTTATCTTGTCAATTTCTTTTCCCTTGGTTGATTTCATGTTCACCCATGGCAACAATAGTGGCCTTCACAAAAATGACTCCAAATCCAATCCGCACTGCTAGCCTGTCTCCTGATGGCTAGTACTGTATTTTTATTACCTATTGTACATTTCCACATGGCTGTCCAATGGCACATAAAATTCAAGATCCCTTTACTTCACTATCTGCTCCCCTTAGACCTACTATATTAAAACACTTATTTACTGTTTTAATGAATGACCCACATCCCCCACACAGCCTAACTAGACTGATTCAATGCCTTCACCACGTCCTCATCTCCTATGGACTTCAAAGTGTTCCAAATACGGCTCTTTCTCTGAGAACTATTGCTTCATTGATTTTCTCCAAGCTCCAAACCCTACATCTTCAGTTATAAACCATTTCATTTTGCTCTGGTGCTGGCTTTCATACTACTTTCTAGGACTAAACAAAGGAGTTTGGGCTAAAGCACATGGACTACAGAGCATCTGGGGTTGGGTTCCACAATTATATGACACCTTTGAAATCACATGGAAGACTCTCTGCATGGGTATATATGCATTCTCTGTATCTACAGATTTTTTTTTATCAGTTTCTTAAAGTTGTCTCAAACTCAGTCTAACTTCTCTCCTAATGTCCCCTGCTTCCAGTCTGCCTTCACCTAGAATGTGGCCTGTGGTTGACACTTTGCCATAAGAACTGCTTATTCTCACACCAAACCTGGCTTCCAGGCAGACATCTGGCTCACTGCTTGCCCAAGAGGGTGAAAGGATATTGACTGAGACCCCTGTGATGGGACTACTCAATTATTTTTATCCCCAAGGACCTGGTTCAGAGGCCAGGCTTGACACTGCCTCCCACACCCTAGTTCTGAGCCCCAAGACAACTGGTTCCCTTCTGCATCTCCTAGGGTAGCTAATGAGGTCCTGCTGGGACTGAAAATTGCTGGGCTCCTCAGAATTAATCTACTAGGGCTGGGCATCAGCCAGCCAGAGCTGGTCCACCAGCTACCTACAAACCAGCAGGAATCTCCAGGGACAGGGCACACAACTGCAGGTGCCTGGGCTGCCAGCCCACTCAGAACAGGGCAACGTTTCTTCCTCTAGTAGCAATTCGGCTTCTAGAAGAGAAGCTCACCAGTGAACAAAGAAGTTCTCTAGTGTCCCAGAGACCACAGGGTCCTTTCTCCTGTGGCCATTAGGACAACACAAGTCCCATGGGCTGGTTGGCTCTTCATGGTACACAGGCAACCGTTCCATTTACTTAAGATATCTGACACCGTGTTATCTGGGATGCCAACTTGTTGTACCTTTGCCTATGGGACAGTGTTTTCACACATGGCTCCCATCCCACAATAACACTCACACACATCCAGCATAAGCTTAGCTTTTCCCCTGTGATCCAGGACACATACACCCACCAATTAAGTTCACTTTACAAATAAATCATTTAAGGAGAGTGAGTAGATGTGATTTGTAAAAGGTGATAATGTACTGAACTATAATTGTTGTAGAAAGGAAACAGTCACAAAAATGGAAAAATACTTAGGTCTTACTATCCTAAAAAATATTTTAAGTCTGGGTCTGACCAATCCTGAGATAAAATTTTATAATTCATATTCGGTGAAATGCACAAATCTTAACTGAATAGACCAATGATTTTTTGCATATATATAACCTATCAAAATTAAAATATATAATATTTGGATTATCCTAGAGGATTCCTTCATGCTCCTTTCAGGTCAATGTCACTTCCTGGAAGTAACTACTATTTTCACTTGATCACCACAGATTTGTTTCACCTATTTTTGAAATTAATTTAGGTAGAAACATACAATATATATGCTTTAGTATTTGGCTTCTTTCATTTAACAAAATGCTTTTTAGATTCATTAATGCAGTTATACATATATATATCAGTAATTTATATTTTTTAATAACTGGGTAGTACTCCACTGTATGAATATACCACCACTTTTAATCCATTCCCCTGTTGAAAGGCACACTGTTTGAGCTGTAATCAATAAATGCTGTTTGAACATTCTCATGTAAATCTTTTGTGAACATGTGCACTTACTTTTCTTAAGTATATGCCTAGGAATGGAATTGCATAGAGTAACTACATGTTTAACTTTACTATAAACTGCCCTATAATTTCAAAAGTGATTATATAGACTTGGAGTTTAAGCTTAGAGATTTAGAGAGCTAGAAAATGTGGTGTTGTCATCATTAAAACAAAAAAGTTGGACATATGCATGTTAATGACTTTTCTTGAACTCATCAGAGAATTGAAATCTCAATACAAACTAAACATAAATCTGGGGGGAATAGGCACCTATGAGGACCCATGAGCTTTTTACCTAGGGCAGAGCCAGCAGACACCAATATACACTGATAAGAAGACTCGGCTTAAATTTTTAAATGAGTTGCTGAAGACTGTCTGTGGGCCATGGTGAGGGTGTGAAGTCCCGGAGGCCATGGATGCAAGAGGCTGGCACCCTCTTGATTTTCCTCCATGAGTCATCAAACAGTTCCCAGGAAGAGCAGGAAAGGCTCTGAGAAAGCTTCCTAATGGTGCTCTCTGGAGAGAAGAGGCAGCAGCCATGGCTAAAACTCCTCCCAGGCCCATTTCCTGCAATTTTCCCATAGAACAAATGCTGTGATCTGCAGGGGTAAGAGCAAGAAAAACTGTCATTTTAGGGAACTGTGGGAATCACTCCAGCTGAGGAAGATAATGGGCAAAAAGTGTTCTACCCCTCAGGGACAGGCAGGAATACATGCCAGGACCAACACACAGCTGCAGGAGGGGCACGGTCATTTTTGAAGGCCATTCCCTCAAGAGGCAGGTTCACAATATCTAAGGCTGAGGTTTAACCAGAACATCTGCCAATGCCCTTCCCCAGGACCCCACTAGCATCAAGAAGAAGTACCAGTGAAATATCGATGGAAGAGCTAACAAACACATTGTCTCTGGAGAACAGTACAAAGGGGAGACCCAAAGCCAAGCAGGGAGAAAAGTTTGTGTAAACTGGCCCACACCTATACACAAGGTATTACTAGAGATATTTGAAACCTATGGTACAGTGGGGTGACTGTACTGACAACAAATTTCCAACTCAGTCTAACTCTTGACTAGATTAACCCAAACTCCAACTCTACAGCATCTCTCTCTAAGCCAACTCTGCAAGTGAACTCACTGCCCTCCCCAGCTACATGGGACAGGATTCCCGGGGGTGTAAATCTCCCTGGCAACATGGGACAGAAATCTTGGGATGAGCTGGGACCTGGCATCAGGGGATTGAGAAAACCTTCTTAACCAAAAGGGAGAAGAGAAAAATGAGACAAAATAAAGTGTCAGTGGCTGAGAGATTTCAAACAGTCAAGAGATTATTCTAATGCATTATATAGATATCCTTTTTCATTTTATGGTATGTTACAGTGGCCAGAGGGAGTGACTGAAACTTTTGAGCTGCATTCCAGTAGTCTTGATTCTTGAAGGCAATTGTATAAAGATATAAGTTTTACAAAGTGGCTATGTGATTGTGAAACCTCATGTCTGATGCTCCTTATATCTAGGATATGGACAGATGAGTAAAAATATGAATAAAAATAAATAAATAATAGGGGGGTGTCATGGTCAGGTTCCTGTGTTAACTTGGTCAGGGTTAGTGCCTAGTGGTCTGTTGGGAAAGCGCTGGCTTATCTGTTGCTGTGAGGACATTTCATGGACTTAAATCATGACCATGTTGGCTGCATCCACAGCTGATTGCATTTGTAACCAGTTAAGGGGACTGTCTTCTGCAATGAGTGATGCTTAATCTAATCACCAGAAGGATTTTAAAGAGGATTCAGAAGAGACGATCACTCTTCCTGCTTCAGTAAGCCTCTCCTGAGAGTTTGTTGAGGACCTTCATTGGAGCTGCCAGCTCATGGCCTGACCAACAGATCTTGGACTTTACATCCCTACAGTTATGTGAGATGCTTTTATAAATTTTATGTTTATAGATATCTTCGGCTGATTCTGTTTCTCTAGAGAACCCTAGCTAATACAGTTTGATACTGGGAGTAGTTCTTAAGAAACAGAGTCTTAAAAATGGGTTTTTACAGTTGGTTTTCTACTCTGACTGGATGGAAGGGCACTAAAGACTCTGTTTCTCATAATCAGAATGATGCTGCCAATTCATGGAATGAGCTGGCAAAAGAGATAGAATATCACCATTCAATTCTGCTAATCATTCACTTATATGAAGCCAGGCTCTAGGTGATGATGTTTTTGGCACCTTTATGGAGTTTTGTGGAATTAAGAGGTATGGAGATGTTCGCTGGTTGTTGTTAGATATGCTGTATACACTGGTGAGGGAAAGGGACAAGCTGAAGGCTTCAAATGAGAAGCTTACATGCTGTATAACAGATGTAAAAGTTTCTATGAGTTCCCTGAAGGAAAATCTTATTTCCTGAAGCCACAGACTTGAGAACTCTGAAAATCAGACTCAGAGTCTCATTGTTAGAGTAGCAACTTTACAACATTAACTGAAATCTCAACCTTGCATGCTGTCTGCCATTAAAGTGAGGGCATTGGTTGGTTTGCTAGCTGCTGGAATGTGATACTCCAGAAATGGAATGGCTTTTAAGAGGAAAAATTTATTAAGTTCCAAGTTTGCACTTCTGAGCCACGAAAATGTCCAAATTAAACCAAGTCTATAGAAATATCCAATCAAAGGCATCAGGGAAAGATACCTTAGTTCAAGAAGGCAAATGATGTACAGGGTTTCTCTCTCAACTGGAAAAGCACATGGTGAACATGGCAGCATCTGCTAGCTTTCTCTCCAGGCTTTTTTGCTTCGTGAAGCTCCCACGAGGGTGTTTTTCTTTTTCATCTCCAAAGGTCTCTGGCTGTGTCGGCTCTGTCTCTCTCAGTATCTCCGCTGCTGTCATCATTCTACTCTGTTGCTCTTGTAATTCTTGCAGCTCTCTCAAATCTCAAGCCTTGTCCAAATGCTTCCTCTTTTAAAGGATTCCAGTAGAGTAATTAAGACCCATGTGGAATGGGTGGAGTCACATCTCCCTCTGTTCAAAAGTTAATACCCAAAATTGGGTGAGTCACATTTCCATGGAAATAATCTAATCAAGTTTCCAACACACAGTATTGAATAGGGTTTAAAAGAAATAGTTGCATCCACAAGATTGGATAAGGATTAAGGCATGGCTTTTCCAGGATACAGAAATCCTTTCAAACCAGCAGAGTGGGACCGTGAAAAATGGGATGACAATATATGGATTGATAATGATGAAATTCTAGATTGTGCTGAGTCTTTTCTAGATAACCCTGTAATAGTCTGTCCTGAGGACATAGCAATCCCACCTCTAGCCAACCCTAAGGAGTTGGCCACCTAACACCCTGAAGGGGTTAACTCTTCAGTGCCCATGAAGCACATAACTACCCCTCCCATGGGGAAGCAGCCCTTGCTCCTCTGCCTGGAGTGATTAACCCTGTTTCACCAGATGAAACTGTAAATGAATGCCCTGAAGCAATTGGCTTGGAATATACTTCTAATTCTTTTCCTGACCCCACCACCCTTCTTTTCTTCCAGACCTATAACTAGACTAAAGTCCTAACATGCCCCTAAAGGTGAGGGACAAAGTATCACCCATGAGGAGGTATATTATACTCCAAAAGAACTCCATGAGTTTTCCAATTTATATAGACAGACCAGAGGAATATGTGTGGGAATGGACTTTAAGGGTGTGGGATAATGGGAGGAATATTAAGGTGGATCAGGCTGAATTTATTAATGTGGGACCATTAAGCAGAGATTCTGCACTCAATGTTGTGGCTTGAGGGTCTAGAAAAGACACTAACAGTTTGTTTGGATGGTTGGCTGAAACATGGAACAAAGGGTGACTGACATTACTTGAGGTTGAAATGCCAGAACTGCCCTGGTATAATGTAGATGAGGGGATCTAACGGCTTAGAGAATTTGGAATGTTAGAGTGGATTTATCATGGAAAGTCTGCTCTTACGCCCCAAGAATGTCAGGAGGATGCACCTTTTACCAGAACTGTGAGAAATAAATTTGTGAGACTAGCACCATCATCCCTGAAGAGCTCTGTGGTTGCACTTCTCTGTAGGTCAAATATTACCAAAGGAACTGCTGTCACTGAGCTGGAATCCTTTATAGTCAGTGGGGATGACCAGATCCCCAGTTGGCAGAAGCCAGGTGGCAGCACTTAAATACCAAAGACAGGGTGGAGGTGGCTATCCTATGGACAGCAGACTCAAAGCAGGAGTCAAAATAATCTGACTCGCAGAGATTTGTGGCTTTGGTGAGTAGATCATGGGGTACCTAGAAGTACAATAGAAGGGCAGTCTACTAAATTCTTGTTTGAGCTGTATAAGCCAAAGAGTTCTAGGTCAAGTGAACAGAAGTCTAACCTGAATTACAGAAACAGAAGCTCACAGCCCCTTAATCAATTTCCAGACATGAAACAGTTTACAGAACCAGAGCCCCTTGAATGAGAGGGAGGCCAGGTCCCTTTGGGGGAGGACTCTGTCACAATGCCACACATTTATACCATTAATCTTCCTCCATGCCTTCCCCAAGGAGACCTACAGCCTTTTACCAGGGTGACTGTGCATTGGGGAAAAGGAAATTATCAGCTATTTCAGGGATTATTAGACACTGGTTCAGAAGAGACTTAATTACAGGGGACAGAAAACATTGCTCTGGTCCACCAGCCAGAGTGGGGGGTTATAGAAGTCAGGTAGTTGATGGATTTTAGCTCAGGTTTGTCTCAGAGGAGGTCCAGTGAGTCCCCAGACCCATTCTGTAGTTATTTCCCCAGCTTTAGAATGCATAATTGGAATAGACATACTGAGCAACTAGCAGAATCTCCATATTGGCTCTCTGACTTGTGTAGTGAGGGCTATTATGGTAGGAAAGGCCAAGTGGAAGTCACTAGAACTGCCCCTATCTAGCAAAATAGTGAATCAAAACAATACTGGATTCCTGAAGGGATTGCAGAAATCCTTGCCACTCTTAAGGACTTGAAGTATTCAGGGGTGGTGATTCCCACCACATCCCCATTCGACTCTCCTATTTGGCCTGTGCAGAAAACAGATGGGTCTTGGAGGATGACAGTGGATTATTGTAAACTCAACTGGGTCGTGACTCCAGTTGTAACTGCTGTTCTGGATGTGGATTCATTGCTTGAGCAAATCAATATATCCCTGGTACCTGGTATGCAGCTATTGATCTGGTAAATAGCTATTAGTAAGGACAAACAAAAGCAGTTTGCTTTTAGCTGGCAAAGTCAGCAATATACTTTCACTGTCCTACCTCAGGGGTATAGCAACTCTCCAGCCCCATGTCATAATCTTGTCTGCAGGGATCTTGATCATTCTCCCTCCCACAAGACATCCCACTGGTCCATTATATTGAGGATATCATGTTGATTGGACCTAGTGAGCAAGAAGTAGCAACTACTCTAAGCTTATTGGTAAGGCATTTGTGTATCAGAGGATGGGAGATAAATCCAACAAAAATACTGGGACCTTCCACCTCAATGAAATTTCTAGGTGTCCAGTGGTGTGGGGCATGTTGAGATATCCCTTCTAAGGTAAAGGATAAGTTTCTGCATCTGGCTTCTCCTATGACCAAAAAAGAGGTACAATGCCTAGTTGGCCTCTGGATTTTGGTGACAATATATTCCTCATTGGGGTGTGCTACTCCTGCCCATTTATTAAGTGAGCAGAAAAGCAGCTAATTTTGAGTGTTGACCTGAACAAGAGGAGGCTCTGTGATGGGTCCAGGCTGCTGTACAGGCTTCTCTGCCACTTGGACTGTATGATCTAGCAGATCCAATGGTGATGGAAGTTTCAGTGGCATATAGAGATGCTGTCTGTAGTCTTTGGCAGACCCCTATAGGAGAATCACAATCAGACCCTTAGGATTTTGGAGCAAAGCCTTACCACCTGCTGCAGATAACTACTCTTCTTTTGAGAAACAGCTTTGGCATGCTACTGGGCCTTAGTAAAGACTGAACACTTGACCATGGGCCACCAAGTTACCATGTGAACTGAGTTGCCTATTATGAGTTGGGTGTTGTCTGACCCTCAAGCCATAAAGTTAAATGTGCACAGGAGCACTCCATCAAAAATGCAAATGGTATATATGAGATAGGGCCAGAGCAGGTCCTGAAGGCACAAGTAAGTTACATGAGGAAGTGGCCCAAATGCCCATTGTCTGCACTCCTGCCACATTACCTTCTTTCCAATACTGGGGCTATGGCCTCTTTCTTACAGTGAAATGACTGAGGAAGAGAAAACTGGGGCCTGGATTACAGATGGTTCTGCACAATATGCAGGTACCACCAGAAAGTGGACAGCTGCAGCACTACAGCCCCTTTCTGGGATGTCCCTGAAGGATAGTGGTGAGGGGAAATCCTCCCAATGGGCAGAACTTCAAGCAGTGCACTTGGTTATTCATTTTGCTTGGAAGGAGAACTGGCCAGAGGTGCGCATGTATACTGACTCATGGACTGTTGTTTATGGCTTGGCTGGATGGTCAGGGACTTGGAAAGAGCATGATTGGAAAATTGGTGACAAAGAGGTCTGGGGAGGAGGTATGTGGATCGACCTTTCTGAGTGGGTTAAAAACATGAAGATATTTATATCCCATGTGAATGTGCCTCAGAGGGTGACTTCAGCAGAGGAAGGTTTTAATAATCAAGTGGATAAGATGACCCATTCTGTGGAAACTAGTCAGCCTCTTTCCTCAGCAACTCCTATCATTGCCCAATGGGCTCATGACCAAAGTGGTCATGGTGGTAGGGATGGGGCTTATGCATGGGCATAGCAACATGGACTTCCACTCACCAGGCTGACCTGGCTACAGCCACTGCTGAGTGCCCAATCTGCCAGCAGCAGAAACCCACACTTAGCCCCCAATATGGCACCATTCCCCAAGGTGATCAGCTGACTACATGGTGGCAGGTTGATTACATTGGACCACTTCCATCATGGAAGTGTCAGTGATTTGTTCTAACTGGAATAGACACATACTCTGGACATGAATTTGCTTTCCCTGCAAAAATTACCATCCATGGACTTATGGAATGTCTTATCCATTGTCATGGTATTCCACCCAGCATTTCTTCTGATCAAGGAGCCCACTTCACAGCAAGTAAAGTAAGGGAATGGGCACATGATCATGGAATTCTCTAGTCTTACCATGTTCCCTATCATCCAGAGGCAGCTGGATTGATAGAATGGTGAAAAAGGCTTTTGAAAATTCAATTATGGTGCCAACTAGGTGGCAATACATTGCAGGGTGGGGTGATGTTCTCCAGGAGGCTGCATATGCTCTGAATCAGCATCCATGGTAATGTGCTGTTTCTCCCATAGCCAGGACCCATGGGTCCCGGGTAGAAATGAGAGTGGCAACACTCACTATTACCCCTAATGATCCACTAGGCAAAATTTTGCTTCCTGTCCTTGTGACTCTGAGCTCTGCTGGTCTACAGGCTTTAGTTCCAGAAGGGGAAGTGCTTCCACCAGGTAAAACAGCAATGATTCCATTAAACTGGAATCTGAGACTGCCATCAAGCCACTTTGGGCTACTCATGCCCCTGGATCAACAAGCCAAGAAGGGGATTACTTTACTGGCTGGGGGATTGACCCTGGCTATCAGGGGGAAATAGGACTGAAACTACACAATGGAGGTAAAGAAGAATTTTCCTGGAATACAGGGCATCTCTTAGTACTACCATGTCCTGTGATTAAAATCAATGGAAAACTGCAACAACTCAATCCAGGCAGGACTACCAATGGCTCTGAAACTTCAGGAATGAAGGTTTGGGTCACCCCACCAGGCAAAGAACCATAGCAAGATGAAGTGCTTGCTGAGGGTAAAGAGAACATAGATTGGGTAGTGGAAGAAGATAGTGATAAATATGAGCTACGACCATGTAATCATTACAGAAATGAGCACAGTAGTGGTATGAACATTTCTTCCTTGCTTTATAGCTAGTGTCTATGTATTTATACATAAATCAAATGTATTTGCTTTCCTCTTTATTTTAACAGCATATGACATAAGCTGTTTTGTTCATGTTATAGTATTTAAGTTGTAAGATATCAAGTTTAAGACTATTACTCAAGGACTTGCATTCTATTCTGGAGAAATTGAATGCATCTCTGGTTATATGTGGGACAGTTGATCGTTGTTTAATGAGGAAAAAATGTATCCGTTACTGTTTTCTATTTAGAGATTAAGTACGGTTTAAGGCAATTTATATACCTTCCAAGTTGACAAGGGGTGGACTGTCATGGTCAGGTTCATCTATCAATTTGGCTGGTTGGTGGTGCCCAGTTGTCTGGTCGGGCAAGCACTGGCCTGTCTGTTGCTATGAGGACATTTCATGGACTTAAATCATAACCACATTGGCTGCATCCACAGCTGATTGTATTTGCAATTTGCAATCAACTAAAGGGAGCATCTTCTGCAATGAGTGATGCTTGTTCTAATCACCAGAAGGCTTTTAAGGATTTAGAAGAGACAATCACTCTTCCTGATTCAGCCAGCCAGCCAGCCTCTCCTGAGAGTTCATTGAGGACCTTCACTGGAGCTGCCAGCTCATGGCCTACCCTACAGATCTTGAACTCTTACATCCCTGTGGTTATGGAGACATTTTATAAATTTTACACTTACAAATATCTCCTGCTGATTCTGTTTCTCTAGAGAACCTTAGCTAATACAGGGGATAAAGAGTAAAAGAAATTGGGCAGATTGAAATACTAGAGGTCAATGACAGGGAAGGGTATGGGATAAATGAGTTTTTTCTTTTTATTTCTTTTTTCTGGAGTGATGCAAATATTCTAAAAATGATCATGATGATGAATATACAACTATGTGATTAAAAAAAGAAGAAGAAATAGTCATTATCTGGTGGTGAAAGGTAATCTCAGGTCCCATTTTAGGAATTGCTCTAATGGTCTCTGGTAATACAGTAATATATCCCCATGCCACAAGACATGTGGGAGTCCAATAAAAAATGTGTCTGTTAAAAAAAAAAATCAACCATTGGGCGGACCATGGTGGCTTAGCAGACAGAGTTCTCACCTCCCACGGTGGAGACTCGGGTTCGATTCCTGGTGCCTGCCCATGCAAAAAAAAAAAAATCAGTCATTACATTTTAAAAACAATATATGATCTTGTGGACTGAGGAAAGTTTACATTCAGGAAAAGTTTTTATCAATGAACATTTATTTTTTTCTAATCATTTGTTATCTTTGAAATTATGATGTGTTGAAAAATTGTTAAATAAGAAGAAACTAGTAATTTTGGCTTTTAGATCATATAAAAAGTATAGTTTGTGAATTTTTACTAATCATGAGGCCATTTCCTGCCCAAGGTGTTTTAATTTCTTTTGTGATAGTGTAGTGAGTTTGTGACCCTACCCTGGGATGAAAAGAAATGAGCTGTTATAATCATCCAACACCTGATCTAAGACTCTCTCAGCTTCAATTCTCCATTTCCACCTGCATCTGTGTTTGTTCTTCTAGCACTCTTCCAATTTCCCCACACTGATCTATCTTTCAAAGGGTAAAAATCTGCCAAGGATTGAGGGTCCTTCTAGCTTAACATTCCTCATTTCACTTAATAAATGGAGACTCAAAACATCTTCTACATGTTTTGAACTAGAAGTATAGCTTTAAAATCCCACTCTAAAAATTTTCTCTCCCAACATGAGGTTTTAAGAGACTGTTTTATTCAAGATCATTTTTACCCCAAGTTTGCTCCTTGGAACCCCAGTCACAAGAGGTGCTCTGCAAAAAGGGGATTCCTTGGGAAATGTTTCTTTGGGAAATGTCAATCATACAACCTGTAAAAATTAACAATGCATTCTGGCATATTAAAGAACTTGAAAAGTCCTTCATTAAGGAAATGATTTTATTTTGTTCCATTAATAAGGTCAATCAATATAATTTACTTTATTAACAGATTAAATAAGAAAATACATCTTGTTAGATGCACAAAAATCATTCAACAAAATTTAATATCCATTAATGGTAAAAAAAAAAACAGTAACAATAACAGTACAGTAGGGACAGAAGGAAATTTTCTTGACATAATAAAGGCTATTGACCACCTATAGTGAATCACGCATATTATATCATCTCATGTTACTTTTTCCAACTCCTGTAAAATAGTATTACTAAGATCAGAATATAATGAGCAGACTGAGAGGCAGAGAGATCAGCTAGCTCATCCTTTGTCTAGTAAATGTAGATTTGAATCCACGTTGTTGTTGTTGTTTTTTTTTTTTGGCATGGGCGGGCACCAGGAATTGAATTCGGGTCTCCAGCATGGCAGGCGAGAACTCTACAATGAGCCACCACGGCCAGCCCCTGAATCCACATTGAACTGGCTCAATGTTCCAGTCTTTCTACTATAGCATCTCAACGCCAAGATTGAAAGAAAAACAGAAATTGCATTTTTATAAAGTAGTTCATTATTAGAATGGATAGCTTAATAGAAAGTAGGTAATTGTATCAATTATTTTTCAGGAAACATGCAATGTTTTGCTGAGAATAAATCCTGGTTTAATAAAATTTACCTTGATGAGGAAACATTCCTAAGGATACATGATTGGTTAAATTTTCTCATATTTTATAAACCCTGAAAAGAAAAGTATTCCTATGACAAAAATAAAATTAATATATTTTAAACTTTATCTGAAGAAATAATCAGAAATGGTCACATATATCTGTGCATGGAAATGTTCTTTCCAAATGTTCTTTTCCATGATAGCAAAAGTAAGGAAACAATCTAAATTTTCAATCAAAGGAAGGGGAGAGATTAAATTCACTTTATATTGGATTACAATGCATCCTTGGGAAGTTAAGTTCTCAATATTTTAAAGCTAAAAACAAAGATTAAAATTAACATATAGAAAAAGGCTAGAATGGAATACACCAAAGAAGTTTTAATTCTGTGAGTGGTTTCATTCTTTTTTTATATATTTCTGCATTTTCTTAATTTTTTCAATGAAAATTTATTACTCAGAAAAACACAAGATATTTTTAAAGATAATTTGATGCAAAAAAACTAAAAATAATAAAAATTTGATGCAGTGAAGCACAATATTAGGAGGGAGATATTGCGGAGCCAGTTAGAAATTAGCTCACTCTTACACAGAGATTAGCAGTTTTTAGCAAGTTTTAACCAAGTCTCCATTTATTCCCAC
>PVIY010042975.1:0-20607 GCA_004026745.1 Myrmecophaga tridactyla | reverse complement strand
ATGGAGTGTGGGGTGAGTCGCCAGTCACAGGGCTGCACTGGTGAGGGTAGCGCACCCAAGGAACACAGCCTGGCTTACTTCCTAGTCCTGCGTTCCCATCTGTGCACTCCCGTGAGGTCTGTGGCTTCATGCCTCCGTGTCAGGCTCCAGCTTTCTGCCTCTCAGTTCCTCGACCTCTGCAACCAGGGCTGCCACAGGTGGTGCAGAAGGCTCTCCCAGGTCAGTCGCACTCCCAAATTGCTACCTCAGTTGCCCTCCTGTCCCTTCTCGAACTTTTCCATGGAGCAGGATAATCTCAAGCAACTCTAGTTGGCTACCTTCCCAGAAGTCTTCTAGCTCTCTTTTGATAGATATTGAGCACCTTTGCAGAGAAGTCAAGTTATTTAATTCTTTTTTTTAAAATTTTGGAGATATTTATTTTTCTTTTATTACTTATACATTTAGTGTTGTATCTAACACAGCACTTGTTCAGTCTCGGACTATTTCTTTCTTTCTTTTTTTTCTTAGTTGCATATTTATCATTTCTTAGAACATTTGCATTAATTCAGAAAAAGAAATAAAAAGACAATAGAAAAAGAAATAAAACAAACACAGGAAACAAACAAAAAAAAGATTATATCTACCATACCCCTTACCCCTCGCTTTCAGTTACTTAATTCTTATAGAGGCAATGATTGAAATTAGTTTACTGGAAAAGTTATTCCTGTGTTGGTTCCAGGGAGTCTTATAACTTGTAATTCCAGCACTTCTTGGTGGCAACAGAGAACATTCAAAAGAATATTTATGGCCACACACAGCAGGTTGGGTAATAAATTGTGTAACTGAGAGAAGTTAATACATGCAAAGCACTTAGATGTTTGGTAGCAAAAACAAAACCAAAAAAGCCACACACATAAAAAATATTAGATTAAGGGGGGAAAACCCTGTGATAAGTACATGTTAAGGCATATTATTCTAAACCAGAAGAAAACATTTGCGGGATTCTTGAGGGTTTTTTCCCTTGCAAATATTCGTGCATGAGACTGAAGAAAATGCAAATATTGCTCAGTTCTCTAATTCAAACAGAATAAAATACTATTAAGATAGAAAAGAACTGTTATTGTAGGAATTAAGGAAAGAATAAGTTGACCATTGCGGTTTACTTAGTAACAATATAAAAAATGAAGGTTTGAAATTGAAGAGCAGAAGTTTAAGATCTAGGAGATGGTCATTCCAAAGGAAAAGATCATCATCAGTCTTTGGTCATGTTCCTTATCGGTTACGATTGCCCTGGGTTTGTTATAGCTCATGTGAATACAGAAATAAAAGTGAATATGGAATAAAGGGGATCCTTCTGCTTTAATAATAAAAAAAAAAATTAAAAATGGAGTCATTGATATATAATTCACATACTATACAATTCATTCATTTAAGATAAACAGTTCAGTGATTTTTAGTATATTCACAAAGTTGCATAACCATCACCATAATTTAATTTTTAAAATGTATTATTTTTAAAATTGAGATATAATTCATGTATCATAAAATTTGCCATTTTAAAATGTACAATTCAGTGGTGTACCTGTCCCTACTATTAAACTCCAGACATATCACCCCCTCGAAAAACCCCAATCTGTTAGCAGTTATTCCCTACTTTTCTCTTCCCCTAGCCCCTGGCAACCACTAATCTATTTTCTGCCTCTATGGATTTGTCTATTCTGAACATTTTATATAAATGGAATCATATGTGACTTTTGCATCAGGCTTTTTCACTAACATAATTTTTCAAAGGTCATCCATATTTGTAACATGTATCAGTACTTCATCCCTTTTTATTGCCTAATAATACTCCACTGTTTGGATATACCTTATTTTATTTATCCATTCATCAGTTGATGGACATTTGGGTTGTTGGGTACTTTACCTTTTATTTGACATTTCTCAAAGAAAGGTAAAGAAGGGTGCAATTACTTATTAATTCATCCCTTTGTCTATGGGGTTTTAGATAGATTGTAATTGTCATTTTAGCTTGCCAGATGCTGCTTACAAAGAAAAATAGGCAGCATAGGTGTTCATACATTATCTGCATCAGGTAAAAAAAAAAAAATCAGTGCAATACGTTTCCATTTTCAAAGCTTCACTTCTCTGTTCAGTGCATTCTCCCCATGGCTTCAAGTTTCATGTATTGTCATTCAACTGAATGTCTTCATTTCCTGGGATACATCAGAAGAAATACCCTAGCTGGGGTTGAAACAAAAAGCTCACCAGCCAGCCAATGGAAACAGCATTGCTTTTAATTAGCTTGGAATGATACTGTTAACACTTTTCAGAACTGACATGCCTACTTGGTCATAGCTCAAGGAAGCTGAAAGATAAGGTTACTGGGAAAATTCTGCCCCCACCCCCAATCTTTCTGGACTCAACTTAATGGCAGTTCTGGCAATCAAGAATCTCATTTGGTTTTAGAGAATTTTCAGTATGAGGCATGGCTCATCAGACTTAATTCCTGGTAATCAGGTTCCAATCCTGGCTTTAACAGTATTAGCTATGAAATCTTAGGCAAACTTCTCACCTATGTAATGGAAATAATAATACATACTTCAACAAATTCTTCAAGGATTACGTGGAGTCTTACAGGGTTCTTGCACTTGGTAGGTGCCTAATAAATTTAAGTCCTCTTCTCCATAGTTTACATGAGGCTTGGATGAGAACATCCTGTGAAAACACTTAGTAGAAAGCCTGAAACTTAGAAGGTATTCTGTAAACATTAGTTGAACTTGAACCTGCAGTCCCAAAGAATAGAGCTCCTTCCATAGCTATAGTGTGTGTGTGTGTAAGAGAGAAAAAAAGAGACAGGCAGTCTGACAGTATCCGTTAGTTTTT
Organism: Myrmecophaga tridactyla; assembly: GCA_004026745.1. Lineage (NCBI taxonomy): Eukaryota > Metazoa > Chordata > Mammalia > Pilosa > Myrmecophagidae > Myrmecophaga > Myrmecophaga tridactyla. The sequence goes on along the minus strand of PVIY010042975.1, from coordinate 17,745 downwards.
GCTGTATATATCAAACCACCCCAAAACTTGTAGCTTAGAACAACCGTTTTATTTAATTCAGGCAGTCTTTCTGGTCTGGACTAGCTGGCTCCTGTCTCTGGTCAGCTGGTGTGAAAGCAGCTGGGACTTGCTGTGTTTTTGAAGGCTTCAGTTGAGATAGCTGTTGTCTAGGGGTCTCTCACCATCTAGCAGGTGCACTCAGGTTTATTTACATGGTTGTAGAATACATGAGCACTTTTCATGTCTCTCCTTCAGTACCTTTGTTATTGTCTCAGGGGCCAAAGCAAGCTACATGGCCAAGCGCAGAGTCATTGTGGAAGGGAACTTCTCGAGGGCTTGGATATAGAGAGGAAATTATTGTGGCTATTTTTTTTGTAGGTAATCTACATTAGATAGTAATTGTATTAGTAATGTAGATCTGTTTATTGAGATTATCTTGACTCTTACTATAGGTGTAACAGTTTAATCATAGTGTTATTATCAAGGAAATATTGGTCATGTTAGAAATGCTATCTCCTCCATATAAATTTGATCCAATAGTGAAGCACTCTAACACATACATAAATAACCATTATGGTGTAGGAAGTTATTTCTGGAATCGCTAAAAGCAGAGATTGACTAATGCTGAGTCATAATCCTTCAGGAGAGAATTTTTTTTAAAAACTTCATATAGCATATATTCTATCCAAAACAAACAATCATATCTCACAGTATCCTTACTTAGTTTTACAATCATCGTCACTCTAAATTTTAGACAATTTTCATTGCTCCAAAGAGAAAGATAACAGTTAGACATACCCATACCAAAGAGAAAATCCCAAACTCCCCTTAACTCTTATCCCCCCCCCACCCTGCAATTATTTACCCCTAGTATTGTGGTACTAGTGTGGTATTCCTGTTAGATACAGACTTTAGAATGCAATAGGTAGCTTTTCCCACATAATTATTAACTCTTTGTACAAATGTCATACCTTTGAAGTAGTTCATGCAAGAACTTATTTATATTTGTAGGGCTAATCGGTGACATACATGGCTCTAAACCCCTTTCAATCATATTCATCTTCAATACAGCACCATTACTTATAATCCCACTAATGAACTACCATCCCCTCTATCCATTCCCATTTAAGTTCAACCTCGTTAACAAATCTGTACATATTAGGTAATCGTTCCCTGTTCTCTAGTTTCTATGTCTAGGTCCCCTATATTCTACTTTGACTTTGAGTTTGCATTTTCTAGGGGGTTCACATTAGGGAAATCATACAGTAGCTATCCTTTTGTGTCTGTTTTATTTTACTCAGGTAATTCTGAGTCCTCAAGTTTCATCCATGTTGTCATATGCTTCAGGACCTCATTTTTTCTTACTGCTGCCTAATATTCCATCCTATGTTCATACCACATTTTGTTTATCTCACTCATCTGTTGATGGGCACTTGGATTGTTTCCATCTTTTCCAGTTATGAATAATGCTGTTGTGAACATCAGTGTGCAAATGTCTATTCATGACACTGCTTTCAGCAATTCTGGGTATGTACCAAATAGTGGTATTGCCAGGTTGTGGGGCAACTTGTTATTTAGTTTTCTAAGGAACCGCCAAACTGTCTTCCACAGCAAGGAGAACTTTTGAATTGTTACAGCAACTGGGGCAGAAATATATTTTCATAAATTACTACCAAATAATAGAATCTTAGAATTTTTAAAGCTTCAAGGAACATTATAAATCATCTGTTCCAGTATCATCTTTGCAGATTGGGAACCTGTGGTTATCTCTTAAGGTCACATAGTCAGGACTAGAATCAGATTTGTCTCCAAAATCAATTTTAACTTTTTTTTGTCATCTTTTGCATGTAACCTTTTAACTAATCATTTCACTATAATTAAATTTCTAATACATGTGTGAATTTTACTCCCAGCTTATGTCTAAATGTGTGCTTAGATTCAAATTCTCTTATTATATGATTCAATGTAGTTTTTGGAACTTTGATTTCTAACGAATGTTAGATGTAAGCAGGTTCCTGGTATTGATATAAAAAAGTAAAAGGAAAGAAGTTTTAGATAGAATTTCTGATTTGTGACCCGCAGTTTTTGAAAGAGGCAAACAACTGTTGTTGCTTCAACTCCAAAAGTATTAGTAATCTTTAAGGGCTGTTGTCATCAAACAAGTGAAGAACTCAAATATGAAGAAAGTAAATGTTCTCACTTTCTCATCTTAATAGTGATAATCCAGAATTAAACAAATGACTTTACTCTAGCTAAAAGACCTTTCTTTGATTTTTATGATGTGGTTTAAAATTAGACCACTGAAATGTTATCTTTAGTGTTTCATCCCTCATTAAAGACTTGAATTTCTAAAGTCCACCTATAGTGCAAGTGAAAGGAGTGGATGAAGCACCATAGAAGTCTACTGTAGTGACTACCCAATTTTATGGTTGGAGGTGATGCTTTTTTAATTTTAAATAAGACTGTCATTTTTAAAAACAATTCCACAGGAGGAAAAAATGTTTATATTACCTAATATTTCTATCCAAATGTTGCCATTTTTTATTGGAGATCTCATTTCTGACATTTCTCTGTACACGAAGATAGATGAATAAGAGAAATAATGAGAAGTTAAAAGAAATAATGAGAAGTTGTTGCATATATATGCAACTCATTCTCAAACATTAAGTACGTGTTTCTTAAGAAGATACTCTCTTTTATGTGTATTTCTTAAGAAAGAAGATATTTTTGTGACTTACAATTCAGTTGTCAAATGGTGATTCTTCTAAAGAAGAGCTTTCCCTTCTTTCCCAACCCCCTCTTACCTTTGGAGTATCAGTCTGAGCTCATGTATTCTTTTTTATTCCTTTTATACTTTTTTCTTGCATGGACAGGCACCAATCAGACCTGGGTCTCTGGCATGGCAGGCGAGAATTCTACCACTGAGCCATCATCACGTCACCCTCGTTGTATACTTTTTGATGTTCTAGAATTCACCAGTGGCAGCCCCTTCAAGGTGGCTCCGGTGTCCTTTTGATATATCACCATTAATTTTTGAACATTTGCTCTTTTTGGCACAAAAAGATGTTCCAGGCTTATTTTGTATGTTTTCTGCCCTGGATCTGGAATCAGCCATTTCTCTTAAGAAGTCCTAGTTCCTATTAGTGGAGAGTGGTATTTAGAAACCAGGAACTGGGTGCTAGGTGTGCTCATCACTACTGGGGTGTTATTGTTTCAAGGCCTTTTAACAAAAAAAGCTTGGAAATATGTATTTTTAAAAATCATGAATTCAAATGAATACCTTGATTTAAATATACCACCACAGTATTTTTCCATGACTTCCCTGGTTTCATATTTTGACATTTAGATATTGACAAAACTCCCCATAGGGATTGTACCATTTTGAATTCCAATTTAGCAGTGTGTCACAGTACCTTTGTCCCCACAGCCATACCCACAGATTGTGTGTTGTCAAGCTTTTGAAATTTTGCCAGTCTGAAATGTAAGTGGTTTTGATTTTGAATTTCTCTTAATATGAGTAAACCTGAGCATTTTTTCGTATGTTTAAGAACCAGTGGGATATCTTTGTGTGTGTGCCATCATTTCAAGCCTTAAGCCCATTTTTCAACTGTTTTGTCTTTTTTTACTTTGATTTTAAGAATTCTTTTTATAATTAAAGCTTATCCTAATATATAAAGAATTCCTAAACTTTTCTTTAAAAAGAAAATTTTAAATTATTTTGTGGTATTTGTTGTAAATATTTTCTCCCAGATCTTCATTGTCTTTTTGCTTGGCTTATAGTGGATGTGTGCTTATAAATTTTTTTATTTATGATGTTTTTGTCACACAAAAAGTTTTTATCCATTTTTTATTGCATCTGGATTTTGTCATGGTCGGAAAGCCTTTTTCCACACTTTGGTCTAAATGAATTCACACATGTTTTAGTATTTATGGTTTCCAATTTTACAATTAGATGTGCTATGCATTTGGAATTTTTATAGTTTAAGGTGTGAGGTGTGGATCCAATTTAATCTTTTTCCAGTTGAAACAGCCATTTGGACTTTCTGTTTTATTTCTGTCCTTTCTATTCTGTTCAGCTAATCGGTCTGTCTCGTCAGGATATTTTTAATAATAATATTGTGTATGTTTGCAGTCAGTAGCACTATTGCAGTTGCTTAGCTTTCAAAGGCTCTCTGAATACTCCTTTATTTTATGTGTAAGATTGCTTCAGTGTCCTTCCTGAGCTGGTCCTCTTCTCTAGTGGTCGTAGAAGAGGGGACTTATCAAAAGAATGTGGCTTCCTGACTTCTGAGCAAATCCCAAACATTCATTTTTTTTATAAGTGTTATTTTATTGTAGTTCCTACAAACTATGTTATTAAAAAATACCTTAAGTCTAATTTAAAAATTAAATAAAATAAGCATGAAAAGCACTTAATATCATACCTAGAACAAATTTAACAGAACACCCATTACCTACTCCTAGCAAATATTGCATTTAATCACTAATAAATGAGGCGCAACAGTGAAATAAGCTACTGGCAGCATCTGGAAGTGGACAAATCTGGGATTGACTGCTATGGAACTTGACGATGGTGACAGCGAGGAGGGTAACAAACGTCTGAGACAGAATCAGGGTGCTGGTTTGAAATTGGATGAGACAAGTGTCAGGAGATAAGATTGCATGGGACAGATGTGCCCAGAGAGAAACATTTGCTCTTTTTCTTTTAAACACCTCTCCGGGAGCTTACAAAGGCTCCGGACCTGCTGGCCCTTTCTCCTGGTTTCTGGGGGAAAGGACATGTTTGTGGGAAGGACTGAAAAAAGCTTCCTGCACTCCAATATAATGATACTAATCACAGGCACAAACATACCTCAATATGTAAAATAGGGCCATTCAGCTAGCTAGGTGTTTAAGTCATGCCGGATCAGATTATTCTTTTTTGCCATTGTAACTAGTTATAGCTGCTGATTCCTCTCGCATGAATGGTTCAAAGCCCAACTTAAGCCTCCAGTCTTTCCTAACCACCCCAGCTTGTGAGATCTCTCCATTTTGGGGGCCTTTGTAACTCTTACCATCTGTTCTACTCACTTAATACTTATCCTGTAATATCTTCTTTATTTAAAATGTTCATAAAGAAGTAAATAAAATCACCTATAATCCTATTATCAGAGACAAAAACTGTTGACATTTTACTTGATTTTCTTTTGGTCTTATTTTTTTTTTCTCCTATGTATTCTTTTTTAAACTTTTTTTTATTGTATAATATAACATATATACAAAGCAAAGAAAGAAAAAAGCAGTAATTTCCAGAGCACTCTTCAAAATGTACTTACAGGAAGATCCCAGAGTTTGTCATGGGCTACCATACCATCCTCTCAGATTTTTTCCTTCTGCTCCAGAATATAGGAGGCTAGAAAAGATAAATATTTTTGTATCATCACAGTTGACTTCTTTTTCCTTTTTGTGAAAAATAACATATATACAAAAAAATATATGTTGAGTAAATATATGTTAAAATAAATTCCAAAGCAAGCACAATAATTAGTTGTAGAACAGATTTTAGAGTTTGGTATGGGTTGCAATTCCACAATTTTAGGTTTTTACTTCTAACTGCTCGAAGATTCTGGAGACTAAAAGAAATATCAGTTTAATGGTTCAGCAGTCATATTCGTTTGTTAAACCCTACCTTCTGTGTATAACTCCACCATCACCTTTGACCTTTCTTTCCCACACTTTAGGGGTATTTGGACTATGGCCATTCTTACCTTTTTATGTTGGAAGGGTCTGTCACTAATATGGGGTAGGGAGTTGGAACTAGCTGATGCTCTGGAGGGGCTGAGCCTTCTAAGTTTCAGGACTTATCTGGTCCAGGGACCCATCTGGAGGTTGTAGGTTTCTGGAAAGTTACCCTAGTGCATGGAACCTTTAAGAACCTTATATATTGCCTTATGTGTTCTTTAGGATTGGCTGGAATGTTTTTGGCAAATTACAATAGGTAGCAATATCTAACTGAAGCTTGTGTAAGAGTGACCTCCACAGTTTCCTCTCAACTCTATCTGAACTCTCTCAGCCACTGATACTTTATTGTTTACACCTCTTTTCCCCCTTTTGGTCAGAATGGCATTGTTGATCTCGTGGTGCCAGGGCCGGACTCATCCCTGGGAGTTGTCTCCCATGCTGCCAGGGAGAGTTTCATCCCTGGATGTCATGTCCCACGTAGGGAGAAGGGCAATGATTTCACTTACAGAGTTGGGCTTAGAGAGAGTGAGGCTACCTCTGAGTAACAAACCTCCTAGGTATGTTTTTACAGAGTTGAGATCATTCTGTATAAAATGTTGCAACCTATTTTTTTCCCTTAGCCTTATTGTAAAACATTTGTAAATAGTATTTTTTTTTTTTTGGATGGGCAGGCACCAAGAATCAAACCCAGGTCTCTGGCATGGCAGGCAAGAACTCTGCCTGCTGAGCCACCGTGGTCTGCCCTGTAAATAGTATTTTTAAAGTTACATAATAGTTTATGAAGTGAATGGGTTGTGATTTACTTCTATTTTATTTTCCATGCATATTTTTCTCATTAATCCAATTATTGAAATTATCAAATGAAATCACCCTACTGTAATATCTTTCTCTATCCCTGCTTAAGTGACTGTAGAGAATATTGTGCTGATGATGTTAAACAAATATTTTATACTTGCTTTTCTGTTTTCAATCTGAATATTACAGAAACTGTTTGCTATCAGAGAATCAAAAAGTGTTATGTGCAGTTTACTCAGTCATTTGTATCACACCAAAATCTTTCCTTCCAGAAAGAAGGACCCTTGGAAATCTTTGCATGGATTTTAGGGAGACCGTGATTTTTTTTTTTTAATTCTCTGAGAAATATTTTGAGTGAGCATTTATGTATTTTTCTATAGTTTTCATTAGATTCCCAAAGGAGTCCTAATTTAATAAAAAGAGCATCTCTACAGCTCTGTTTTACCAGAGCCCATTTGGAGAGAGATCTGTTTACTAAATTTATGTAATATATGAGTATTCCTTTTCACCTTTTATTTTTCTGGGTTTTCAGGAAGGGATGAGACCATGCAGCCTGCAAAACCATCTTTCCTTGAATACTTTGAACAGAAAGAAAAGGAAAATCAGATCAACAACTTTGGCAAGAGTGTTTCTGGCCCATTGAAAAATTCTTCTGATTGGAAAGTGCCACAAGATGGAGACTACGAGTTTGTAAGTAGTGTTAGAAGTCAAATGGTTGTGACTTCTGTTTGAACTGCCACACATCCAGCTCTGCCCTTCCACTGAAAATGTCTGAGCACTTCCTCATGGCTGTTTGAATCTCCTCTGGCATCCTCTGCTGCGTTTCCTAAGCTGAGGCCTTCAAGTTTGAGATAGCAGCATTTTGACTGACATTTGAACAATGCTGGAGCCCCTAATTGGTGCCATCTTTTTCATTTTAAAAATGATTTATTCATTTGCCATTTTTCTCCTTGTCAAGTTAGAAATTGTTAATGGTAAAAGAATTATTCAGCCTTTAAATGAGGCTGCAAAAGTCTTTAATAGTTATTTGAGATTGCCCCTCCAGGGCAGTTGATGCTGTTTTGCAGTGTCTTTGTTGTTTTACTAACCATTCTTTAATTTTAGGCATTCTAAGAAGATTTTTCTGAATATTGTCAGAAGATGACTATTAAATTGTTCCAAAGTTCCTTATGAAAAACGGGAATGTTTTTCCTTTTTTTGTTGTAGGACATTTTCCCTCAACCACAGACATTTATTAACGTTCACAGGGATTCAGTGAGTAAAGGCAGTACAAAATTTGGGAAAACAGTAAACTGAGAAATCTGCATTCGTTTTCTAAATATTTTTAGAATGAACTTTCTCCTTATGAATTTTTTATTTTTACATTTCAAATTCTGAAGTTTTCATATCCAACTGCTATAATTCTGTTGTTGTTAATAGAAGAACTTAGTTTGAACATTGGATTTCTAGTCCTGACTTTCTGCTGTCTTATTGACTGGCTAGAGGAAATGGTGTCAATCTTCATAACTCAAATTCTATTTTAAATAATAGAATATTTTAAATAGCAGGGATGTTATAGTTTATACAGGTAATGATAGAGATCTTTCTAGGACTGGAATAATCCACCCAATGTTAACTGGTTAGTCACTGAACCTATGCTAGAACCCAAGTTTATTTGTTTTTTTATCTATTTGTTCATTTATTTGTTCACAGTTTTTTTGAGGGTCAGTACGTGTTTGACACTTTTGTAGGGATATAATAGTGAACAAAATAGACAGCTCCTTCCCCGTGGAGCTTTCATTTTAGAAGTAGGAAAATAAAAAAGAAAACTATTTAGTGTGTCATTGATGAATGCTTGGGAATATATAAAGCAGGAGAGAGAGTTTAGGAGTGTGTGTGTGTAGCAGTATTAAATAGAGCAGTCAAGGAAGACCTCATTGGTGACAAGATGAGGGAGTGGACTATATTAATATCTAGAGGAAGAGCTTTTCAGGCAGGGAGAATAGCACATGCAGAGATCCTGAGGCAGGAACTTGATTGGCATGTTTGAGGAACAAGTGAAGAGGACAGTATATCAGGAATGGTGCCAAGGCAGAGCATAGCAGGAAATGAGATCAGGCACTGTAGTGGAAAATCAGATAATTTAAGCTCTTGTGTGCAATTATAAGGAGTTTAACTTTTACTGTGAGTGAAATGGAAAACCATTGAGGAGAGGTGACTTTGTCTTTACGTTTTAAAAGTATTCTAGTTACTATATTAAGAATACACTATAGGAAAACTGTGACTGTAGGTTTTCTGAACACAAGTGAAGTGGTTTTTATTTTATTTTATTTTAATTGTAAAAACTTAGCATATGAACATATATTCTTGATATAAGAACATTCCATACATGGTGTACAATCAGTGACTCACAGTATCATCTCATAGTTGTATATTCATCATCATGATCATTTTTTGAACATTTGTATCATTCCAGCAAAAGAAATAAAAAAAAAAAGAAAAACTCATACATACCATGCCCCTCACCACTCCCTCTCATTGACCACTAGTGTTTCCATCTACCCAATTTATTTTGCCCTTTGTCCCCCTTATTATTTATTTATTTTTATCCGTATTTTTATTCATTTGCCCATACCCTGGATATAAGGAGCATCAGATACAAGGCTCTCACAATCACTCAGTCACATTGTAAATGTTACAAAGTGAAGTGTTTTTATCTACCATACAAAGGAGGCCACATATGGGGCTATATATGCTGCCATTCCTGTCTTCTAGGTCCTTGGCATTCATCTTTTGCACAGATTCAGGATTTGGCTTCAGAAACCTTACCGCAGTGCTCCACACTTCAGGATTAACCAATCAGAATAGATGCATGGGATTTGAGTTATTGTGTTGCTGTTCCATGTTGTTTGTGTAGTTGTCTTCTACAAATCTGTAAAGACTGATTTTCTCAGTTCAGTGAGTCTTTTGGCAAAGATATCTCAATAACTCCTAGGTAATAAATCACATTATCATTCAGAATCCTCAAATCTCTATTCCTAGGCTTTGTTTCCTGTGTGTTTTGTTTGTTTGTTTTAAATGTTATACATGTTAGTGATCCTGAAATCCCAGTCACTTTGATCCTGTTAGGAAGAATTCACTTCTCTTTGCCGCAGTTTTCCCATATAGAGCTCATTGGCAAGAGACCTTGTTTCAGGAGGCAAGCTGCTTATACAAAGGGGCTTTGGTAAGTCTTTATGGAGACTGCTTTATTTTGGAACTGGGTAGCTGCTGTGGGGACTGGGCCCATGAGCACAGTGACTGGGTCAGCATACTGCCAGCTCACACACTACTTCTAGTCCATGCAAGAGTAAGGTCCTGAGTCTTCCTATAAACGAGAAGCATAAACTGGAGGCTCCAGCCCTCAGAACTTTTTGTGTATTCTGAACAGTATTTCAACATTTTAAAATCAGTCATCTATGTTTAAAAATTGAGAAATTTTACATAAAATTTTAGATCTCTAACTTATCTTGAAAACTTAGAAGTTGATCTAGATGATCGGATAACTGTTGTCTGGAGCTGAGTAGTATCCCTGTTTGGGTATGCCCTCTCCAATTATGCATATAGTCTGGCCTACTTCACGCATTTGTATTCAGTGTCTGAGCTGTCTGGGACTCATGGGCATTTGATACTGAGACCAGTGTTCTAAATACTTGCATAAACCTACATTGTGCCTGAGCCAATCCATCCTGATATATAAAATTTCACCCTGTTTTTATCTTCTGAATTTCATGAGAATTCATTTTTTTAATTCTTCTTTTGAGAAGGTTTCAAACTAATCAACAAAAGAGTTAGAGGTGGGTTGTGCATGAGTAGCTACACCAAAAAAATACCAAAGAACAAATTAAAACTGGTTGGTTTTTTTTTTTTTTTTCACATGGGCAGGCTCCAGGAATCAACCCTGGGTCTCCGGCATGGCAGGTGAGAATTCTGCCATTGAGCCACCATTGCACTGCCCCTAAAACTGTTTTTAATCCCTTAATATCTTTAGTGTATAACTCTTACTTTAATCAGAAAGCAAGCATTTGAAACAGTAGTCTAAAGCAGCGGTACTTAAAGTGGTCCCCAATAAGCAGTGTCACCATCACCTGGAAACTTATTAGAAATGCAGTTTCTCAGGCCCTGCCCCAGGGTTACTGAATCAGAAACTCTGAGGACAGGGCCCAGTAATCTGCCTTTTTTTTATTTTTTATTTTTATTGATACAACAACGTACAAGCACATACATTCTTAACATACAAACATTCCATGCATAATATACAGTCAGTGGCTCACAATATCATCACATAGTTGTATATTCATCACCATGATCATTTTTAGAACATTTGCATCACTCCAGAAAAAGAAATTAAAAGGAAAAAAAAAAAAACTCGTACATACCATACCCCTTACCCTTCCGTCTCATTGACCACTAGTATTTCCAACTATCCAATATATATCTTTTAATTTTAACATTTGTTCCCCCTATTATTTATTTATTTTTAATCCATATGTTTTACTCATCTGTCCATACCATAGATAAAAGGAGCATCAGACACAAGGGTTTCACAATCACACAGTCACGCTGAGAAAGCTGTATCATTATACAATCATCTTCAAGAAATATGGCTACTGGAACACAGCTCTGCAGTTTCAGGCATTTCCCTCTAGCCTAATACATCTTAATCTAAAAAGGGGATATCTATATAATGCTTAAGAATAACTTCTTGACTCTTGTTTGAAATCTCTCAGCCACTGACACTTTGTTTCATTTCTTTCTTCCCCCTTTGGGTCGAGAAGGTTTTCTCAATCCCTTGATGCTGAGTCCCAGCTCATTCTAGGATTTCTGTCCCATGTTGCCAGGGAGGTTTACACCCTTGGGAGTCATGTCCCACGTAGACAGGGGGAGGGCAGTGAGTTTGCTTGCCATGTTGGCTGAGAGAGAGATAGGCCACATCTGAGCAACAAAAGAGATTCTCTGGGGGTGACTCTTCGGCCTAATTTTGGATAGGCTTAGTCTATCCTTTGTGGGGATAAGTTTCATATGAACAAACCCCAAGACTGAGGGCTCAGCCTATTGATTTGGTTATCCCCACTGCTTGTGAGAATGTCAGGAGTTCTCCAAATGGGGAAGTTGAATTTTTCCCCTTTCTCACCATTCCCCCAAGGTACTTTGCAAATATTCTTTTATTCACAGTAATCTGTTTTTAATCTGCCTTCCAGGTGATTCTTATACACTAAAGTCTGAGAACTATGAATTTTAAATTTAATGGATTTTAGAGTATGGTTTATGTAAGTTTAGATGCTATTGAAATTCAGAGATAAAGATGTATTCACACTTTATTAACATTGCATGATTTTTAAAATTTCCTTTTCTCCTCTTGAATATCCTATACTCCTATGGGAAGTAACAAAGAAGCACATAACATAAAGAAAGTATACATTTGTAAGTGGCATCTGGAAAAGAGAACCAGTCTTTTTTGTAACGGTTTTAGTCACGCACCATACAGTCCATCCTAAGTGGCTTTTGGTGTAATCACATAGGTCTGCATTTACCACCGCAATCTCTATGAAAACATTCTCATTTCCTCTGGAAAAAAAAAAAAATCCATACCCCTTTTAGCCCCCTATTATTGGCATTTAGCTTTGGTGTATTGCGATTGTTAAAATTAATGAAAGAATCGTACAATGTTACTGTTAACTGTTACCTTAGTTTGCATTAATTGTATTTTTCCCATATACCACCCTATTATTAACACCTTACAATAGTGATGTATGTTTGTTCTAGTTCATGCAAGAACTTTTTTATATTTGTACAATTTACCACTGTCATCTACTACTCTGGGTTTTGCTAAGTTATACAGTCCCAGGTTTTATCCGTTAGCTTTCCTTCTGGGACCATACATGACCCTAGCCTTCCTCTTACAACCACACTCACACTCAGCTTTGTTAATTACGCTTACACGACTGTGCCGTACAAACTTTTGAGGGAAGGAAGTATTCTGAATAATCCCATTAAGCTTAAAGAAGGGTGTGTGTCAGCCTAGCTGATTTGTTTCCCTCAGTAATTCCTTAGAGACTTTCTGATTTCTGGACAGGCAGTATTTAATTATGGGAAACAGTATTCCCTTCTCCTGTGAAAGAAATTATTATTTGAAATGAGCTTTTTGCTCAAAATGTCAAATAGGACATAATTTAATCAGGAGTGGCGGGATTTGATGTTGACAAAAAACTTCGTATTTTCATGTGAAGCTGAATACTCGTTCCATTTTTAGAATTGGATTACCTTACTTGCCAAAATGGAAAAGCAACAAAGATTCCCTTTAATGTTTCATAAAAATATTGCATTTTTGAAAATGAATGTCCCTTGTATGAGAATTCAGACATTCCCATTTTGCTGTACAAAAAGCTATAAATATAAATCCAGTATGGCTCGTGACTCTTCCTAAAACACGCTGTTATATTTTTGTTTAAGATAGCTGGAGTACCAGCAGTGGTGAGGAAGACAAGAGTTCCATGCTCTCTCTTGGAATGAGTGGAGACTCAGCATCAAGGGATTGAGAAAAACCCTAGAATGAGCTAAGACTTAGCATCAAGGGATTGAGAAAACCTTCTTGACCAAAAGGGGGAAGAGTGAAATGAGACAAAGTGTCAATGGCTGAGAGATTCCAAACAGAGTCGAGAGGTTATCCTGGAGGTTATTCTTATGCATCAAGTAGATATCATCTTGTTATCCAAGATGTAATGGAGAGGCTGGAGGGAACTGCCTGAAAATGTAGAGCTGTGTTCCAGTAGCCATGATTCTTGAGGATGATTGAATAATGATATAGCTTTCACAAGGTGACTGTGTGATTGTGAAAACCTTGTGTCTGATGCTCCTTTTATCTACCTTGTCAACAGACGAGTAGAACAAATGGAATAAAAATAAATAATAGGGGGAAGAAATGTTAAAATAAATTTAGTTTGAAATGCTAGTGATCAATGAAGGCAAGGGGTAAGGGGTATGATAGGTATAATTTTTTTTTTCTTCCCTGTGTTCGTTTCATTTCTTTTTCTATTGTCTTTTTGTTTCTTTTTCTGAATTAATGCAAATGTTCTAAGAAATGATGAATATGCAACTAGGTGATGATATTGTGAATTACTGATTATGTATGTTGTTTTATTTTGTTTCTTATTTTTTTAATTAATAAATAAATTTAAAAAAAAAAAGAGTTCCATGCTCTCAGGGACCTGACAGGATGGTGAGGGAAATAGCCATTATCAGCATTCCATTCACTTTATCAGTTCCGGTAATAAGGGCTATAAAAAAAAAGAAAGCACAGTAAAGAGCTAGTGCGATAGAAAGCCTTGCACAGAGGGGCATTTGACCTGAATGAAGAGAGGGAAAGTAAGTTTTGGGAAGGGAACAAACATAGACTCTGAAAGGACCTGGTTGGCGTACGTGAGGACGGAAAGGAGTCCACTGTGGCTGGAGTGGTGTGACACAGAGGATAGCTGTATAAGTGTAAGCACACCAGAATCACCCTAGATGTGAGCACATTAAAATTACCTATTAAAAAATAGAAACTCTTTGGATAAATGTAACAGTCAAAATCTAGCCTAAAGAATTTTGATACATAGCAGTAATGTAATAATAACCAACATTTATTGAAAACTTACTCTTTGCTAGGCATTGTTCTGAGTGCTTCATATATATATTAGGTCAACCCTCATAACTATCCATGAGGTAGGTAATGTTATTATTGCCATTTTATGGATGAGAAAACTGAGGCTTAAAGGGGGTAAATAGCTGACTAAGGTATTCAGAAAATAAGTGGCAAAACAGGGATTTGAACCAGAGCATTTTCCTCCAGAGTTCAATCTCTTAACTACTTCTTTTGAGTAACCTCTTTCTAGGTTATTCTGATAAAGTCTGTTCATAAAGTATGTATAAAAAATGCTTTGCCCAGAAAAGGAGCAAGAGCCTCAAGGAAGGTATCAAGAAGTCTCATTTGAAGTGTATTTTGAAAGAAAGTGTATTTGAAAGGAGAAGGAGGAAAAAGACCTCAAGGACCAAGGGATATACTGAGCAACTGTGTTTGGAGCATAGAGGGCAGGTGGTAAGGAATGGGGAAGAGGGACTGGAGAACTTCCAAAGGAAGTAAATTAGTGCCTAGCGTGCCCTTACTTTTTCTGTAATGTTTCATACTCGTTCACATTTTTCCATGTATATCAGAGAAATTAAAAATGGAAATCTAATGTAGCACAAAGAGCTAATACTCTCTAGGATTGTGTGATAAAAGGTTCTTCAGTATATAAAACCACCACGATAATAATCCAAAATTTAATTTGACTAAAATAACAGAACCTAGATCAAGACTGATTGTTTAGATTCTCTGAATAATTGTAAACCATACACATTGTGTGTGTGTATGTTTGTGTGTGTGTATGTGTTGGGAAGGATATCTGTGAGTTTTCCCCAGGAGAGTAACAACCTGTGATTTCATAAAACTTTATCTTACCCATTTGCTTGTAGATCAGGGCTCCAAATCTGATTGCAGGTGAAGGTTTCTTTCAATCCTAAATTAGTCAGGATTTAGTCAGTTCTTTCATTTTTTAGGTTGCACTTTTGCTTTTGGCTATACACTTTAGAAATTAGACATTTGGTGGGAGGTTAGAGTTACTACTACCTTATTTATAATTTAAAATAATGATTGCTGTGGTAGCATAGATTCTTTATTTACTCTTATTTCAGTTATACTCTCAAGGATGCTTTTTTTTTTTAATCACTTGCTTAGTTTTTAGCATCACTCCTACAGCCAGGTTAGGGACCTTCTTCGGTCTGACTTCTGCAACATGGAATATACTTCTAATTCAGAACTCCAACTATAATAGTGGATTTGCCTATTTTTCCCTTCATTTCCATCAGATTTTGCCTCATTTTTTTTTTTTTTTTTTTTACATGGGCAGGCACTGGGAATCGAACCTGGGTCTCTGGCATGGCAGGCGAGAGCTCTGCCACTGAGCCACCATTGCCCTACCTCATATATTTTGATGTTCTGTTGTTTGGTGCATATATGTTTAGGATTGTTATCTCTTACAGAATTGATCCCTTTATTATTATACAGTGTCTTTGCTTATACTTGATAATCAGCTTTGTTTTAAATTAATATAGCTACTTCAGCTTTCTTTTAATTAGTGCTAACATGGTATATCTTTCTCCATCCCTTTACTTTTTAAAAAAATATTTTTATTGTGATATCTTCATGTACATATAGTCCATCCAAAGTATACAATCAGTGGCTCACAGTATCATCACATAGTTGTGTATTCATCACCATGATCATTTTTAGAACATTTGCATCACTCCAGAAAAAGAAATAAGAAGTAAAAAGACAAAGCCCATACGTCCCATACCACTTACCCCTCCCCCTTGTTGACTGCTAATATTCCAGTCTGTCCAATTTTTTTTTTACCCCTTATCCTCCCTCCCCTTATTCTTTATTTATTTCTTGTCCTTATTTTTTTTTACTCATCTGTCCATTCCCTGAATAAAGGAAGGATCATCCACAAGGTTTTCACAATCACAGGTCACACTCTAAAAGCTAATATAGTTATATAATCATCTTCAAGAATCAAGGCTACTGGAATACAGTTCAGCAGTTTCAGGTACTTCCCTCCAGCCACTCTAATACACCATAAACTAAAAAGGTGTATCTGTATAATGCATAAGAATAATCTTCAGGATAACTCTTGACTCTGTTTGAGATCTCTCAGCCACTGAAACTTTATTTTGTCTCATTTTTCTCTTCCCCCTTTTGGTCAAGAAGGCTTTCTCAATCCCGTAATGCTGGGTCCTGGCTCATCCCCAGGAGTCATGCCCCACGTTGCCAGGCATTATTTCCATTGATATTTACTGGATTAGAGGTTAACGCTGAGAAATTTTAAAAATATTAATTCATTTAAAAATAACAATAATGAACACATTATACATAAATATAACGAATATATTCTTTTGGAAAATATCTATTTTCCAAAACGAAACAAATTATAGAGAAGAGTGGCGTTACTTTGCATTTTTTCAAATCTCTTTAATATTTGGCTTAAGAGAAGGCTGCTAGATTTACCATATCTGCTTCTGCATTCAGTATGTTATAATATACAGTTTTGATTGCAGGATATGAAGAAAAGTTAGCAAAGAAATGTAGTTGGAAAGAGGAAAAGTATTTTAATAGCCTTTACAGATATTCATGAATATTCTTCTTGGACACTACACCAGAACTCAACCTGTGGTAGTTTCTTAAACATTAGTTGCAATGTGGAATCTTTCTTTCTTTTTTTTTAAATTAAAAAATTTTTTTAAACATAACATCAAAAACGAACATTCTTACCATATAATCATTCCATTCTCGGTACATAATCAGTAATTTATAATATCCTCACATAGTTGTATATTCATCACCATGATCATTTCTTAGAACATTTACATCAATTCAGAAAAAGAAATAAAAAGAAAGAAGAAAAAAACTCATACGTACCATACCCCTTACCCCTCCCTCTCGTGGTTGCTAGTATTTCCATCTACCCAGTATATTTTAGCCTTTGTATCCCCTGTTTTTTTCTTTACCTCTTCTCACTCCCTTTCATTGATCACTAGCATTTCGATCTACTAAATTTATTTTAACATTTTAACATTTAACATTTCCCCCTATTATTTATTTATTTTTATTCCACATGTTTTACTCATCTGTCCATACCATAGATAAAAGGAGCATCAGACACAAGGTTTTCACAATCACACAGATTGAGAAAGCTACATCATTATACAATCATCTTTAAGAAATATGGCCACTGGGTGGGCCACGGTGGCTCAGCGGCAAGAACAGTTGCCTGCCATGCCAGAGGACCCGGGTTCGATTCCCGGTGCCTGCCCATGTAAAAAAAAAAAAAGAAATATGGCCACTGGAACACAGCTGTACAGTTTCAGGCACTTCCCTCCAGCCTTTCCAATATACCTTAACTAAAAAGGTGGTATCTGTATAATGCATAAGAATAATGTTCTAGTTTGCTAGCTGCCGAAATGCAATATACCAGAAACGGAATGGCTTTTAACAAGGGGAATTTAATGAGTTGCTAGTTTACAGTTCTAAGGCCGAGAAAATGTCCCAATTAAAACAAGTCTAAAGAAATGTCCAATTAAAGGCATCCAGGGAAAGATACCTTGGTTCAAGAAGGCCGATGACGTTCAGGGTTT
>PVIY010042974.1:0-20616 GCA_004026745.1 Myrmecophaga tridactyla | reverse complement strand
GGACCTGGGGACCTATGGCCTCCGGTGCTAGGAGCTCGGGGCACTGACCTGGTTCCCATTGCCTTCAGGGATGGAAATCTGCGGGATGCCCTCCTGGCAGCTGAGCTGCAGGATGTGCCGCTGTCCCTCTGAGCATAGGGGGCCACACATGCCACTGGAGTGTTGTCCCCAACACAGGCAGAGCCCCAGGCCTGGGTCATAGCCACGGGCATCTCCTGGCGTGGCACACACCTGCACAAAAACTTGAACTTCTTGGGGAGGCCTCCCTGGAGGAGGATACCCCCCCAAATCTCCCCAGCTTCAGTAGGAACTGCCACAGAGTGCAGAGCACAGGCCTCCGTATTTCCAGGGGGCAACAGTGAATTGAGACAGCGGCAAGGAAGTGTGTGAATGGGAGGGCAGGGGGCTGGGGGATGAGGGACACAACACACAGTGGTCTCCTACCTCGTGGGCACAGTGGTCATTCCATTGGTTCTTGGTCAAACACAGCCCCTCCTGGTTCCTGGCAGCCCCATCCCTGCAGGTCGTATGTTCCTGCTGGACACACCCCCTGGGGTCTCCAGCATCCCAGTGGCCTGGGAGGCAGGGGCACTGACCGTCACTGGGCTGGGGGTCAGGGGGGAGGCAGTTTTAGGCTGGCTGGTTAATACTTGGCTTTGGCAAACTGCACACAATGCCTTGGCCATGATCCTGACTGATATGGGTCGGATCCAAGAAGGCAAAAAGGATGGAGATAAGGGCAGTGGAGGGGGAAGGCGGGATGGAAAAGGCTGGAGAGGAGTCAGATCAGAGAGCAAAATTATGGTACATGCTGGTTCAAGTCCAGTTGGCCCCATCATTGTAGCAAAAAAGATGTAGGTATTTTAGGAAAGGAAGAATTTCACATATATATTTGTTGGCTTATAGGGAAAGTTTGAGGTGGAAGGGCTTAGGCCAGAGGGTATTACGGTGGAGAGCAAGGTAAAGTCTGCCCTTTCCTCCAAGTGGAAATGCCAGATCGAGCAAAGCAAAATACAGGATGACCAGTTACATGTGAATTTCAAATAAACATCAAATTATATTTTAGTACTAGTAGGCCCATGCAATATTTGAGACATGCTTATACCCAAACATTATTCATTATTTATCTGAAATTCAAATTCAACTGGGTGCCCCACATTTTATCTGGCAACCCTACCCCCAAGTCACTTGAAACCTGAGCTAACCCGGGTCAGGTTACACCTGTGCTGAAGCTGAGGCGACACCAAAACAGTCCTGGAAATGCAGCCGGTCCTTGGGTCTCACCGCCAGGGTACATACCTGGAACACTCGCCCAGGCCCCCGGCAGACACACGTGTCCTGGCCCTCCTCAGGCTGGGTGGCCTCTGAACCACAGGGGAAGCAGGCGCTCTGGGCAGGCCAGCTGTTGAAGAACCCGGGGGGCAGATGTGGCAGAAGGAGGAGTTGTGGGGACCAGCTCCAGAGAGGAAAGTTCCAGGGGGGCAGAGAGCGGGTGATGAGCCAGGGCAGAGCCCACCTGTGGGTGTGGCAGAGCAGTAATTGTGCGCCCCCCGATGCTCCCTTCTCCCACAAGGAGGTCTCTGACCCTAGCCTAGCCCAGGTATCTCATACAGCCAGGGTCTCCTCTCAGAGCTGCCTCTTCTCCCCCCTCAATTCTACCCCCAACCTGTTGGGTGCAAATCCAAAGCCCCAGCCCCTACCCTCTGGGCATCCAGGTTGATCCAGCTCTTGTCCTTCTGCACAGGGCATCTCAGCCCCACCGTCCGGAGGAGTTTCCCTGCTCAGGCAGCTGGTACTCAGGAGGGCAAAGCAGGAGAGAGCCATGAAGGTCCATGTCCCTGGACTTCCCCCCAAAGGGGAGAATCCTCACCTTCTGAGCGGTGGGGACAGTGGCAAGGAGAGAAGACATGGAGGTGGGGGAGACCCAGAGAGAGACCCCTGGGGATGCAGATGGAGAGTGAAGAGCGCACGGCGCAGTGCAGAGCCATGTGCTGAGAGGACAAGGTTATGGTAGCTGAACACGGAGAGGCACAGAGACACGGGGGCTGAGGGATCTGGTGAGACAAGTGCCCAGGAAGGACAGCCTCTGCCCCTCATGAGAGCTCCAGGAAGCATTTGCTGAATATTTCATGAAGATGAAATCTGAGATATGGATCCGCTGGGCAGCTTTGCCTGGACATCTTCAAGTGTTCCCGCCCTCTTTTTCCTCTCCCCATATGCCCTTACCTTCCTAAGAGCAGCCAGTGGTCTGTGTGCCTGTGCACAGGTGTGCAGGTATGTGTGTATGCGTGCGCGGGTGTAGAGAGCTGAGCTCAGTGGGAGCAGGGGACATTCCAACTCCTTCCTTTTGTGAGGCAAAGCCAGCCAACTTCGTTTAAAGTATTCTCCATATGCAAAATCCTGCAGGAGAGATGCAAAGGAAAGAAAACACAAGGCGTCCTCTGCCTGTGGCACAGAGTACAGCCTCGTCTCACAGATGCATCCGATTTGGAGCACAAGAAAGGACCATAGAGATCATTTAGTTCTATCCACCCAGTTTACAGATGAGGAGACTGGGGTCCAGAGAGACTGAACATTTTTGACCACCAGTCAAGTGCCCCTAAAAAATATGCATACACAAATTGCTGGAAACTGTTAAACAGCTTGTGAGCTCCTGGAGCTACCATGTGAGACAATGGAGAAAGTACTCAGCACGTGATGAGGAGATAGGGTTCTAGTCCTGGTGTCTTTACCTTTTGAGATTGGACAGTTGACTTATCTCTTGTAAGGAAATGGTAACACCACCAGCTTTATTCATAGGCTGTGGTCAATCAAGATACCAGGTGAGAAAGTGCTTGGAAAGTCATAAAATGCCAGCAGAAGTAAGTGCTATCTAGCAAGTGCAGCAATTTACAATTCAAGTGAGCACAACTTCTGACTCCAAGTCTGGACAGTACCCTGAAGAAAACTTGTTGCATTACTTTGTAATTGCCAAATTTTACTCTGAATGATTAATGACTTGGCTGCTTATAAAAAGATATTCATCCATACAGGATAAAGTGTCTTGCTACTAAGGACACTTCATTTACTCATTCATTCATTCATTCCATGAATATTTACTATGTACTTACTATGTACCAGGAGCTCTTCTGGGGCTAGCAATACCTAAGAGAATGTGCAGCAAACGCTGAAGGATTAGTGGGTGTTGTTGGTGGAACTGGGGCCGGAGGAAGACCAACTGGAGTCCAGAAGTAAAGGCTCCTTGTAGAGACATATTTGAGGGGTCTGTTAGGTTCTCTAGAGAAACAAAACCAACAGGAAGGATCTGTAAATATGAGATTCATAAAGGTGTCTCACGCAACCGGAGAAATGGAAGAGTCCAAAAATCTGTAGGGCAGGCTGTGAGGCTGGTGGCTCCGATGAATGGTCTGGACCAACTCCACAGGAGAGGCTCACTGGCTGAAGAAGCAGTGAAATTATCTCTCTTCTTCCTTAAAAACCTTCAACTGACTGGATTATCTCATTGTAGGAGACATGCGTTAATTGATTGCAGATGTAATCAGCCACAGATGCAATCAACTGACTGGTGATTTAATACACCAGACTTCCAGTTTATCAACCAGCCATGAAATATTCTTGCAGCAACGGTCAGGCCAGTGCTTGCTTGACCAGACAACTGGGCATAATCACTTGGCTAAGTTGACAGAACCTAACCATCACAAGGGGATGAGAGCGAGACCCCTGGAAATGCATTTTCTGAAACATAGCTTATATAGGTGCTATCCTATAGAAATATAATGACAGCCATATATACATTTTAAAATTTTCTAGCAGCCGCATTATAAAAGTAAAAAGAAACAGCTGAAATTATTTTTAATAATGTATTTATTTTATTTGATCCAATGTATCTAAAATATTATTTCAATCTGTAACTCAAATGAAAAATTAATGATGAAATACTTTACATCCTTTTGCCTGTACTCAGTCTGCAATCCAGTGTGCATTTTACACACTCAACACTTCTCGGTTTGGACTGGCCACAGTTCAAGTGCTCAGGAGTGACTAGTGACTAGTGTTTATTATATTGGAACGCACAGGCTTTCATCTTCCTGCAAGCCTCTTCTCTGCAAGGTCTCCCCAGGTCTCCGAGTGCTCCCCTGCCCTGCCCTCTGCCATCTGCTTTATTCCCTGTGTGGCCCAATCATCCTTCCCTCGTTTTTCCAGAAGGTGGCGCTGTGAGCTTGCAGGAAATGGTGAGCTGAGGGTGGAGAGGGGAACCCCGAGGTAGAAGAGGAAATGTTGCGGGTGTGTGTGTATAAATTAGTATTATTACCTTAATTATCTTGATGACAACTATAACATTTGTATAATGTTTTACAACAGTTCTCCTAAAATTTTATTGTCCCTACCAATCACCTGGGGATCTTATTAAGATGGAGATGCTGAGTCAGTGAAGTAGGTCTGGGGTGAGGCCCCCAGATTCTGCATTCCCAGCAAGCTCCCAGGTAAGGCTGCAGTACCGCACTTTAGTTAGCAAGGTTTTGCATGGAACTTTCACATGCACACGCTTCTTTTTGGGCTGGGAGGAAGGGGGTGCATCGTCCATAGTGACTAGTTTGCACTGTGGGATGGGGCCGTCTCTGAGCTGTGAGCTGTAGGAAGGAATGCTCTACATTCTCTATAGCCTATTCCCAGACTCCTAGAAAATCTCCCTTGACTCTGACACCCAATGAGCAGTGTCTCTCTCTGGAGGCAGCGGCAACTGCTCATGCAGAGGCTTGCTTCTCTCTAGCCTCTTCCCCTTCCATACTTCTCCCGTTTCCTTGTTAAAATGAACAGGCCCTCTTCTCTCCCCACCTCTCCAAGGCCTGAAAAGATACAGACCCAGGGAACTTCAGCAATATTGGTAACATTTTACTTCTTAATTAGGATGTGGTGCATGGGTATTTGTTAATCCTATTTTTCTTTCCTTTTTGCATGGTTTAAATATTTTATAATAAAATTCGAAGTGTATCTGTGATGAAACTAGAAAGACTCCCCGTGGTCCTGGTCCATGTGACCCTTGTTCCTGGAGCAGGATTGCTGCCCTACCAGATGCCTGCCCCTTCCAGCCTGGAGCCAGGGAAAGTGCAGCTAGTTTGGGCCAGATGGGTCAGCTGGAGACTGTCCTATCAGGCATTGCTTAGGTGATGATGTGATTTGACACCAAAGTGGTGTGGCAGATAGAATCCTATGTCAGGCCCCTCGCCCTCTCATTCTCCTCATCCCCAAGACCCACCTCTGACTCCTAGGGCTTCCAAGGCCAGTGACAGAGTGACAACCCTTCTCTACAGCAGCAAGGACCTGCTGTTGGAGCATTCTGCAAGGGCTGAAATAGTTCTTGAAATTCAGGCCATTAACCACTCCTCTATCTTGTGATAGGATCTTTGCCTCTGCACTGACCTGACTCCAGCCTCCTTATCTTCCGTCTAAAACTATCTGTGAGCAAAAACATGAAAAGGGCAGCTCTAGATCTGGCAGCAACTGAGAAAAACCAAAAGCCAGCAGCCAAAGCAGGTGAGGGGCAGGCCAAGCAGGAAGTTACCTGGGGATGCTGCATTAGGCTACAGGTTGGATGTTTGTTTGAGTCTCTGGGGGGAAGAATGAAAGTGTTGGTAGCAGCTAGTACGTGCAGGCTGGTAACTGTCATGTTCTATCTGCAAGGCTAGGCTGTTTGGCCTTTGGGCCCAAGAACCTCTGCTGTTCATGGTTAAAGGGGCTCAGGGCTCCTGAGAAGAGTTTTTTTTTGGCTTGTTAGTAGATTAAAGATGTCTGTAAATCCCCTTCTCTTGGATCTACTGCCCAGTAGAATGCAGCAGAAGTGACATTCTGGGATTTCTCAGCCTAGGTCATATGAAGCCCTGCAGCTTCTGCTCAGTTCGGTTGGAACACTCTCTTTGGGAGCCTTGATCTGCTATCTAGGAAGTCTGATTCTCCTGAGACTGCCATGTTGGAAAGACCACATGTGGGCCCAGTAGAAAGAGTCTACTGAGCCAAGCCTTCCAGCCACACCTGCCAAAGCATAAGACGTGAAAGAAAGCCATCTCAGACCTTCCAGATCAGCTCATCTGTCAGCTGAATAATGCTGAGTAACCCCCATTTATATTACAGAGAGCAGAATTGCCCAGCTGAGTCCTGAACAAATTTTGACCTATAACATATAACAAATTTTGACCTATACATAAATATTATAACATTTGTATTATAATATAAAACAAAATTTATATTGTGTGCAATTATATAAAATGTTTTATTCTGCTAAACTTTGGGGTTGTTTGTTACACAGCAATAGATAACCAAGACAGCCAGGATGCACCCCCATCCAGGCCATCTGTCTTGTTACTGATTTCCAGATCCCGCATCTATACAAGAGACAGGACACAGGGTTCATTCTCAAAATGACCTTGCAGAGGGGCCAAGACTAAAACTAAGGAGCATCTCCTAGAAATGGTGTCCTCCAGGCTTTCTGCTCTGGATAACCCTGAGTTCCAGGGCCAATGATCGACTCAGATGATGGGTTGAAGCAAATAGAAAAAGCTGATTCCAGCGTGACATCCAGATGGTGGGAGAAAAAGGACCCTAACCTGAGGGGTTAGGTGAGTCTGGGGCGGTATGGGGGTGGTGCAGAACACTAGCTGCAAAAGGGAGAGGAGCTGACTTGGGGAGGAGGGGGGATGAGGACAGGAACAGGGGACAGTAGGAGTACCGGCAGCCTGGAGCTGGTGCGAGGGCTTTAAGCAGCCCTTGGGCTGGCGCCTGGTGTCCACCCCTGCTCCGCCCGTGCCGTGCTTGGCTCTCTTTAAAGAGCGTGGCTGGACGCCCAGGTGATCTCCCACCTCCAGTGCAGGTGCAGGCCTGGCCCGTAAACCACAACAGCCGGGGCCTGTGCGGCCACAATGCGCAGGGCAGAACCTCCAGAGGCGGATAAAGGGTGATTATTTGTTTAGCATCATTAGCAAGAGTCCCAGAACCCATCAAAAGCAAAGCAGAAACTTTTGTATTAAGGAGATTAAACCTTAAACTCAGCTGAGAAGGTTCTGCGGTATTGAGTGGCTCTGTTGCTCCCGGTATTGTGTGCGATTATATGCAAATCTCTGGGAGGCCTCACAGGGGCCCCGACCACAGAGGCTTAGCTGCCGGGCCCTGGGTGGGTGTGCGGGACAGGGGCAGCGGATGCTGGCAGAATCTCCCCTCCCACCCACCACCCACCCCAGCGCCCCAGGCAAGGGAAGCCTGTTTTCCCTCAGGTCCAGGGAATTGGGATTTTTGAAAGAATGTTTAATATGTCTACCAGAGGTTTCAGATGGATGCATAGGAGAGGAGGGGCAAACGTGCCACAAAGCTAGTTTACATGGAAATTCAAGGCCCTGTCCAGTTAGGGTGGGAGGCTCTTGTATCCAGGGACCTTCCGGCCATATCTCCTGTAGTCCTCTGTATTCTCTCTTTTGAAACTTACAGCTATGTGTGTGGTTGCCAAGGAGATAGGAACATGTTTTAGCTTTTCTGTTTTCTTTTCCCTCAAGAGCCTTCGTCGTCAAGCAGAAGAAAGGCTTGGGGGTGGGGGTGGGGTGGATTATTCTGGATTTATTGATCTGCTCTGGGCAAGGCACAGTGCTAGGTGCTAATGGGGGTGGCAGGTGATCAATGAGAACAGAGATGGGTGAAATAGCTCTGTCCTTCAAGAGTTTACAGATAAGATGTGAACCAGAGAATTACGGCACCCGCTGGGATGTGATAAGTGCTGGAGAGACACCCTAGGAAAGTGCTCAGCTTCTGATAGGAGTCGGGGAGGGCTTCACAGAGGAGAAGGCCTCAGAGCCAGGCCTCGAAGATCAAGACAAGGGCAGGCAGGGGGAGGGGCTACATGGGCCGGGGTGCAGATGGGCAACGAGCACAGGATCACGCTGTGTCTCCCAGGGCTGGGCAGGATGCTGGGACAGATGGGGGCCCGGACTTCTCCTTCCATGCTAGAATTTAGCCTGTACAAAGTGGAGTCAAAAATCTAACCCACGAATATATCTAGTGGGCCCGGGCCCTACAGTGGCAGCAGGGTGGCATCAGAGATGTTGTATCGTGCCTGCTGATGATTCTGTGGGTGCTGTGTCATCCTGCCACATCTTTTCCCCACAGCACCATTTGCAGCTACTTCCAGGCCACCGATAACAGAATCAGCTTGGACGTCTCCAAGGCCCCACTTGCAGGTGGCCATAAAATGGTCACCAGTTGCCCCTCCTGGATTGTGCGGTTGTGGGCCCAGCCGGGGTGCTGTCCGTCTGAGCTGGGCATGTGGGTGGAGTGAGACTGGGCCTCTGCTTGCAGGGCCTGCTGCCTGTGGAGACCACCAACGTCATGACCTGGGCCGAAATGAAAACCCAGGCAGGCTGGGTTTTCAACTTGAGAAACTGGGCAAGTCATCAATTTGAGAAACTGGGCAAAATTGTAGAAACAGGCAATAGACACGGGATGAAAACCTGGGAGTCTAGACTGGAAGCAAATGTTTGGACTAGAGGGAAGAGCCTGCAGAGGTGTCCTGAGTAGCTGGACAGCGGTGGGGAGTTGGAGGGGATGGCTTAGGCACTTGCTCTTGGGGCTCTAGTCTCACTCAGGGGTGCCCCGTCTCCAATCCCCTGTGGTAGCCTGGTCACTGGTATTGGCCCAGCAGATTTCTAGAGGGAGAGGCACTAGTCCTCCAAGTTAGCACAGCCCTTGGAGGAACACTGAGTTCTGTGAATGAGAAAGATGAGCCTGGAAAAGAGAGAAACCCCATCCCTTTCCAGCCCTGTGCTGGTCCATTTCCCATCAGGGGCACCGGGTCTTACTGGGGTGGCTGCCAGGGGGCATTAAAAGGCAAAGGGTTGCCGTGGGCCCTTCTGCTGGAAGTTTCTGTGAGCACGTGGCCTTTGGTTTCTGAAGGGGTGACATGGATGGAAACCAAAGGCGGGGCGTGGGGAACTCTCTGTAACTCTGTGTCCTTTGCCCCATCCACAGGAACAGATGTCTTGTGTGGGGGTGAGCGTGGGGGGTGGGGTAAGGGCATTGGGGGCTCCAGCAGGACGAAAGCCAGGCAGAAAGAATCCCAGGTGATGGGGGAGCTGAAAGGAATTTCACAAAGATATTGTCTGGGACCTGGGTCGGATAAAAGGTGCCGGCAGCCCCGGGGCTTTTGTTCTGCCCCGCAGGCAGTGCCTGCTTTCCACACAGCCCTCGGGGCGCGGTGTTGGCGGGGAGGGCAGGCTGTCTGCCATCTGCAGGAGAAATACAACAAACACCCACACGGGAGCCAACGGAAACTCTCGGCAAAACAAACAGCGAGTGGAGGGCATCCTGCCGGGAGTGTGCGGCCGGGAGGGGCGGCGGAGAGGCGGAGAAGTGAGAGGCCACCTGCCCCGGGAGTCTCCCCGGGGCTCCGCGGCCCGCGCTGGCTGCCAGGCGTGCAGGGGTCCCGCGAGGTCCGTGCCGACGTCGTCCCGCCCAGCGGGCCCCTGTCATTCCCTCAGCTGCCCCGGGTTGGAAAAGCCCGGGCTTACCAAGCTAGCATGAGGTATAACCAATTGCATTTATCACCGATATCGATGATCTGGCTGCTGATCATCAAGGCTGGTGTTAAAGTGTGAGATTTAGCCGGTAGGAGGCCCAGGTTCAAGACCGGGCGTCGCCATTCATTAGACATATTCAACCTCTCTGAGGCTCTATCTTCCACGGCTGTAAAATGGGGAGAAGGTGATGTCTAGCTTAGAGGGTTGTTATGAGGATGGAAATGATAACGTCTGGGAAAAGTAGTTTGTAAACTATATAGTACCATACCGATGCTGGTGGCTGTTAACCCTTTACTTCAATTTGGGTCCCAGCCAGCAGTCTGGGTGTTAGCTCTTGGCTGGTGACAGGCAGAACACATGCACATCAGTTGAGGGAGGCCCTCAGCTGGTGCACAGGGAGTTTGGGAAGCCCCTCAGCTTATGGGGTTTACGGGGAAGAAAGCCTGGACTTACGCTTTGGGTTCTGGGTTCTGGGTTAGTGAGAAAAGTGGGAACCAGGGTGGCCTGGGAGGGGTGGGGTACAGGGTTATACCCGATGCCTCGGTGGCATTAAGTGTTGGGCTCTGGCCTAGGTCTGGGGGTGGAGGAGTGGGATATAGACCCCCCCATCTCTAAACCCCCTTCCCCATCATCCACACCTCGGCACCGTGAGTGGCAGCCAGCAGACTGTCCACAAACCTGTTTGGATGGGGCAGGCAGCCTGTTTGCTCTTCCCAGGGCCAGGCCTGGTGGGCTGGACCCAGAAATATTATGTTACTCAGCCAAAGAATTCCTTTCCTTGCCTGCCTCCATTTATAAACGGGAAACAAAACCCTGAGCTATACCTGCTCTACTGGTCCCAAGCCAGGTCCTCAAGTGTCATTCTGTGAGCTGCTCCCTCCCCAGGCCAGGGCACGGACTTCTGGGGAAACAAGAGTCCTTCCTCCCCTTTCCCACACATGGTGGTGGTGGTGGGCATTCTCTAGACCCTCCCACCCCTAAGAGGTCCTGGATTATCTGAGACCACCTTGAATGTTTTCTTCATCCCAGGTTTATGCCTTGAGAGCAGAGTAGGGGTTGTAATTTCTCTTGGCTCAGGGGAGTCTGGGGCTGGGTTTCTGGGTTTCTCCCTCAGCCCCAGTGGGCAGGCCTGGTGCACTCCAGCAAAGAAAACCACCGAGAAGGCTTTTGCCATTGATTGTGGTCTGGTGCTCTGGTCTCTGT
This sequence comes from Myrmecophaga tridactyla, assembly GCA_004026745.1. NCBI lineage: Eukaryota > Metazoa > Chordata > Mammalia > Pilosa > Myrmecophagidae > Myrmecophaga > Myrmecophaga tridactyla. Next base: position 9,859 of record PVIY010042974.1, on the reverse strand, counting down.
TTGCTGTGAGAACCTGAGACGGGTTTTGGATCCCTTGTACTGCATGTACTGCTACCCTTCAGAGTTCTGGTCAGAACTGGGCAGCCCTGGGCAGCCCTGGGCCAGCCCTCCCGAGGTGGATCTCACCGGAGAGTCCCAGGACCAGGTGAGGTCTGAACTTTAGAAACCTGCCAGGTGAGATCCTCTTATTCTGAAGTCGTGGTTGGAAAGGCTGATGGAATGAGTCAGGCAGGGAAAGCAGCAGGTAAGGGGAGGGTGATTCAGAAAGGTATTGTCCAAGGCTTGGATTGGGAAGAACCTCAGAGATCCCTGCTGACCTCATTCCCTCCTGCCTGGGTCATCCTTTTCCTATCTGGAGGAAGAAGGATCAATAGGAAACTTGGATTTGAGTCTGGCAATGCTACTAATTCACCACGGACAAGTCATTTTATGTCCCTAGGCCTCAATTGTTCATTTGTAAAATAAAGAAATAGGACGGGATGATATTTGAGGTATTGATAATCACTGATGTACATTTTGTGACCATTTTATACCCCTGGCTCATTGTAAATGCTTAGTAAATGTTGGTTTATAAATGAATTCTGGGCTCTATCTCCTTCCTGCTTCATCCCCAGTTTGCTTGGCCCAGCTGAGATAACAAGGGTTTCTAGAAGTACATTTAGGAGAGACCATTACTCAGTGGCAATGAGATTTAGTCTCTGAAGACTATGGAGTTTAATTTTTTTACAAAGTGTAAAACAATATATAATTAAATTTAGACAGCACTCTCCTCTGCTGCCAAACCTATTCAGACCCCTTCTAGCTTGCAGAACTAAACTTTATTTGTCCCACTAGTTTCCCTCATGTTTGTTATTTTCTTTAAATCTTCTTAGATATTGGGTTGCAATTTAGCTCACGCTGGGTTTGTTCAGTATCCGTAGCCTGGCTCTAAGTGATTTGGGGGTAGAGACCACATCTATTCCTTCATGTCGCCCCACAAGGAAATGCCTTGCTCATAAGCATTTTCTGAGAGGGTAAGCCTTCTGGGGCCAGGATTTTTCCTGTGTTCACCTTTCTCTGCCTAGTGCCAGGAACAGTGGCTGGCACACAGTAAGACTTGATAAATAGTTGTTGAATGAATAAAATGTGCTCACTGGCTTGTACGGAGCCATGTTCCCTCTCTTACCGCTGCTCTCTCACCATAGCCTCCTTGGCCCTAGCTCCAAGTGTCCTTGGTACTCCGTTCTTTGGCTTCTGCCCTGCCCGCTCTCTGTGTCCTCCATCGGCAATCCCCACCACTCTTTGTGACGTCATCCGCTTCCTTTGCTTTAATGGCTACAAACTGTGTGTCTTCAGCTCTGAACCTTGCTGGAGTTAAGTACACATCTCCGATTGTCTGTTGGCCAATTAACAGAATCACAGAATATATGTGTTGGAAGAAAACTTAGAAGTCGTTTCTTTCATTCTATCCTTTGCCTAAACTTCCCTTGCTTTCATTACACTTGTCCGTTCCTTCATAGGACAGCCCGTTTCATTGTTGCTCAGCGAAAGTAGTCATCCTACATCCTGCTTCCCTCCTTCCGTCTGCCCTCTTGTCTAGACTGTAAGCTTCTCGGTGGCAGGGGCCATATCTTATGCCAATCAATGAACACTTGTTGATTAAATGTTGAACATTTGGAAATATGAAACATTTGAACATTTATCCTTAGGTGGGAGGCGAGGTTCCCGAACTAGGCTTTGGAAGTTGTCCCTTCCCTCTGGTTTTGGAGTCAGAAAGCTCTGGGTTTGAATTCCAGCTCCCTGATTCACCAGCTGTGAGCTTTTAGGAAAGTTATTTAACTTCCCTGAGTCTTGATTTCCTCATCTATAAAACGGTGATAATAGCAATACCTTTCTCGTAGGCTGGTCATGTGGGCTCATGAGACACAGCCCATACAGTGCTTACTGCAGATTTGCAGTCTGATGCAAATCAGGGTCTCTACACATGGGAGTTATTGCTACTATTTTTAGATTGATATTAATACTGCACCTGGGGTTTCAGGCCGGCCATAGAGCAGTATGTGACTCTTGCCTTCCACCTCCCCACCCCTTAGTTCACCTCTCAGTACAATACTGAACATACAGGCCTCCTTTACTTTTGGGGGACACGGTATAAGGGTAAGCACTTCCTTTGGATAAGGGCATTGATTTTTGTGTGTGTGTGTGTGTGGTTGCATGGTCTGGGAATCAAAGCTGGATCTCCTGCTTGGAAGGCGAGCATTCTACTGCTGAACCACCCGTGCATCCAGGGCATTGATTTTGCTTCGGAATATTGACCCTTCTGTCATTGACACAGACCCTTCAGGGGCCCAGAAAGGGAGAGGGGCGCTAATACATATGTGAGGCACCATACTGGGCCGCTTCTTTGCACATGGTACCTGCCCTTGCAGTGCTTGGACTGGTTGGAAGAAAAGGCAGTATATATGAAATGATAGGAATCAATATTAGAGCCAGGAAAGACCAAGGAACGTTTAAGGACAGTGAGATGTATATCCTGCCTTGAACGGAGGCCATCATCTGGGAAGATATGAGATATTAGGTGGATCAGCTGAGGAAGGTTTCAGGTCGGGACGTTGTATCTTTGAATTCTCTGCTGTGTCTAGGCTGGCACGGTGCTTTGCTAAGCAAATGTTTATCGATTGCTACTGAAGTTCTTGGCCTAATTGTTTTGGGCCTGCTTCTCTTACAGCTAATACGTTTCACAGGTCTACTCTTTTCTTGAACTTTTTCATTTAATTGCCAAAAGCTACCTGGTTCAAAGCTCCCACAATGTCCCTTTATCCCAGTAGCTCCAGATTTGTTGGGCAAGTTCATGTATATCTTATCTGTACTGTTTATAACTGAGAAGATATGAAGTGCCTTTCTTTCCAGACAGAAGCGTTTGTCTCATTTTTGGGAAACGGCCTGACTTCACCAGTTTCTGCATGACCTTGAGTAAGTTACATAACCTCCTGGGCTCCATTTCCTCATCTGTAAAACTTGAATAATGGGTTGATGATCAATTTATTTGTCTCTCAGCTCCAAGTTCACTTCGCTCTGCAGTCATGGCGGCACTCAAAGCATTTCTCCGTTCCCGTGAGTGTAATGTTAGGCTGTGTCAGTAGAGGGCGCCTGTTTCAAAATCAGCTTGTGAAGGTGGGACAGATTCATGAACGGAAAGAGCTTAGAACAGGGCTCAGAACCTCGTCAGTGGGGTATATATGTTAGCAGTGATTGTCGTTTTGAATCTAAAGCCCCTGCTTAATTCTTTAGTGGTCTATCACCGGCCCTGCTCTTCCTTGAGCCGAGGAGAGGCTTGCACTGAATTCCTGGTTGTCAAGCAGTCGGTTTGCCCTGGAGCTCTTCCCCTCCTGCTGGTGGGTACTCAGAGTCTCCTCAGTTGCTGAGTGAATGCCTGTGCTCTCGCTTTCCTTGAGTCCTCCAGATAGCTGATGAACAGGGTAGGAGTAACTCCTCATTGGCCAGAATGGCTGGGTAAGACACAAAGGGACAAATCTTGCATGATTCCACTTATGTGAAATTTTTAGAATAGGTAAATCCATAGACACTGAAGGTAGATTAGAGGTTACCAGGGGTCAGGGGTAGGGGTGAATGGGGGAGTCATTGTTTAAAAGACAAAGTATCTGTTTGGGGTGATGAAAAAGTTTTGGAAAGAAACAGTGGTGATGGTTGCCCAAAATTGAACGTAATTGACGTCACTGAATTGCACACTTAAAATGGTTAAAATGGCAAGTTTTATGTTGCGTATATTTTGCCATGATACAACTGAGAGAAAAAAATACAGAATGGCTGGATAGCAGGGAGAAATCAAAAGAGGGCATTTACATCGGATTTTGTTTTCCTGGCCTCTGGGCCTCAGGACACTTGTAATTTGGGTAACGGTTTGCACTGTTCCCCTGGGCCCTCTTCCAGTCTGCCCTCCCTGGTGTGGGGACTGCGGAGGCCCAGCCCAGTTTCTTCTGGTACGGAACAGGGCATGGTGGGAGGGTCATCAGCTGGAGGCTCTGCAAAGCTCTGTAGGTAAAGGGGCCTACAAAAGCTCAAGGGGCAGGGATGCAAGGAGAAGCAGCAGGAACAATTATGTCCGGGTTTGAAGAAATTCTAGTGTGAGGTCTGTTTTGGGGGAGCTCTTTCTTTGGGATATGATCACAGATGAGGCAGGAGGAAGAGAAATTGTAGGGCTGTAAACAAAGGCCTCAATTCCTTTGATGTCTTCTTCATTCTAATAGCACTCGTCATAGCACTTAGCCTTGAAGACCAGTATTTCTATTCTGTATCGTGTCTCAGATTTTTCAGGACAGCCCTAATTCAAATTTTTTGCATGGTTATCCCTGTACTTACACTTGCATTTGTCAGACCATTTGTCTTAACTCTTGGTAGGAAAATATGGCCATTAGTCAAATCCCTCTCACTATAACTTCATCATTGGATGGGGCTGCCTACTGGGGACTTGGCAGAGAGCAGGAGGGGAGGATGCTACTGCCTTGAGCTGCCTCCCTGCAGAGCTGCTGGTGTTCTTAGCTTCTGGCTAGGAGTGGTGGGCACCAAAAGCATGCCTTTGTGATGCCCCTTTTCTGTCACTCTGATGCCATTTTCCATTGAATCGACTCAGGAAGGCCCAGGTTGCAAATGCCTGTGCAAAAAGTTAGAGAGACAAGCTCTTAATTTCCAGGGCTCATGGGGGTAGCTGCAGCTTTCTGGGTGGCATTGGTTTTGGGGTCCCTGAGATGCCAGGGTAGTCCCTCTGAGGACTCCCCTAGGACCTCCCCTCAGACATAGTTACCAAACATGCTTTTCATCTCTATTAATCTGCTCCTCTTCTCACGTTTCTCAGGTCACAGCTGCAACATTATCTGATGGGCTTGCGGCCAGCCCCATGAAGCTTGACAGTTACAAAAGCTGGATTAGCTGCAAGAGAATATTTATTAGAAGAAAAATCCCTTTAAATTATGCCATATTCTGTGGAGTTGGCCACCTATTGCCTTGGTGAGATAAGAGCAGCCCTTTGAGAGCTGTGAGCAGAGGGCCGATATCTGGGTTATCGGAATGTCAGGTGAACGTGATTATCCTTGCCTGCTATGGACCATCCCTCTTCCAGTGACTTCCAGAGGGCTCTGCTCTAGTTCACAGCTCAGAGAGGTCTGAAATGTGGCTGGTTCTCTCCAGGAAGCTGAGCAATTTTTAATGTGTGGGTCTCACTTTTCTTCTGGTCTCCCAGGCTGGAGCTCAGAAGAGAATTGACCATTTGGTTATTATTTCAATTTAGGGGTTGAATTCAGTTGAGCAGTTCCATGTTGCTGGGGTTTGTTAAATGACATCACGAGAGAAAAGAGATGTTCCAATTGAGAATAGAGGCTGGCAGTGACTTTTTCTTACTCATTTATGGAGAAACTCTGCCATTGAGGTCATTCTAGTTCTCAAAGGAAATCAGCTCCTTTGTGGAAGTTGATTTTCATTCTGTTTTTGAGACTTTGGTGGTAGGACTATAAATCAAAGACATTTATATCTTGTTGCTATGAACCTGAGAGAAATGTGCAGATCCCACCACCCGGGCCTGCTGTGGAGCCCCAGAGGACTGGCTCCATTACGGCACACGCACTTTGAGTAAACTCTGAGGAAATGTCAACTTTCCTACCCAACCCTGGGGGCTGGCCTTGTCAGACCTGCCTAGGCCTGCCTGTCTTAGTTGCAGGGTGAGAGAGGGAGGTGGGCCAGATGCCATGGGTGCTGACAAAGGCAGGAGCTTTTGATGTGGACTTTCTGAAGCCAGTGGGTTTCATCATCTGAAATCTGGGCCAGTCTGGACTCTGGGCATAGTGGGAAAAATCAGCCAGTTGGGAACTCTGAGTTGGGGGGGGTTTGGTATATGGAAAGATCCCTGTCAGAGGAGAAACCAAAATGAAATTAGAGTTACAAGGGACATTGGAGATGAAAATCCCTTGTCCACCAGAATCCAACCCCCCTCCAATAACCTTCTGTATTTGCCACATGTATTTCTATAACACACTCTCTCTATTATGTGGTCTCCTGGGAGAGAAGCTATGGTGCTTGGGAGACAGTGTCTTTCCAAAGAGCTTTGGAGACTCTGGGAGAGAACAGTAGGTGCTGAGGTCTTGAAATGTTGCTGCCCAGGATCTTGCCCTCCTTTATTATGTTTGCATTTCCCTTCCCTTCCCAATGGCCTTTTTTTGGTAATTTCTTGTCTACGCTCATCTCTCTGGATGGCTCACCCTTGCCTCCTTGGTGGGCAAGACATGGGGCAAACCCATATTATCTCGTCACCAACTTTTCATCCCAATGTATTGCTCTTGACTCCTTGGTTTTTTGATAATGGCACCAACAGTCTACAAGCTACCCTGGCTCCAGAGCCCTGACCAGTTTTGATGATTTCCTTGCCCTGTATAACTGGTTCCCAAATTGAGTATAGTCTTCCATTCATGCCTTTAATTTCCTTTCTACCTACTGCTCTCGTTTTCATTCATCATAATCTTTTATCTGATTTACAGCGCTAGCTTCCTAACTGTACTTACTATTTTTTCCTTCCCTTTCTTTTTCTTTCCTTTCCTTTTCTCCTTCTTAAATTTGCCTTATACTCCAGGACCAGATTAATCTACCAAAAGGCTCTGATCATAATTTGGCGGTATTAAAAACTGTTAGTGACTACAAACTGTCAAGATAAAAGTCACCCAAACTGCTTGAAGAGCAGCATTGGGGATTTTCTGGTCTACCTTTCTGGCCTTATCCTCGGAGGAACTGTAAGTTCCATGAGGTCAGGGACTTTGCTTTATTTACTGTTATGGTCAGCACAGAGCCTGCCTAGAGCACACAGACCTGCGTAGAGCACACAGACCTGCCTAGAGCACACAGAGCCTGCATAGAGCACACAGACCTGCATAGAGCACACAGACCCTACATAGAGCACACAGACCTGCCTAGAGCACACAGACCTGCCTAGAGCACACAGAGCCTGCATAGAGCACACAGAACCTGGCACACAACTGGGCCTTGGTAATGCTTGGGAATGACTTCCTAGCTGGCTACTAGGAATCCTTGTTGCTTCTTAAAAATCCCCTTCATTTTTCCCATTTCCATGCCTTTGCACGTATTATCCCTGGAATGCATGCCCCACTATCTCTGTCTGTTCTACTCCTACCCACTTTTCAAGGCCCAGCCCAAACCTTACCTCTCACACGGAGCCCTCTGTGGTACGACACCCCTGCACTGCCATGGCATTTTGTACCCCCATGTGACACTTGTGGCCATTGTCACAGCTCACCTTTATTTGGGGGCTTCTCATATCTTGCTCTGTTAAAATTTGAACTTCTTGAGGACAAGGATCTTTTTTATTCATCTTTTAAAGCACCTAACACTGTGTCTTCCTATTAATAGATGAATTAATACATGAATGTAAAATCTCTTGTTCTTATCTGCAGGCTTGGTTTATTAGTAATCACACAATCTTACAGCTTTAATGATGATGAGTGACTTGAGGCCATTTAGCCTTCATTTATGCTGCTGCTAATGGGTTGATTGGTCAACTCTAATGAATATGAACAAATTATCATTTGTTCTATTACAGAAAGACTCACATGGAGACAAATCGCACGTCAAGTTGTAGAGGCCTGTGTTGGATTATGTAAACTTGGGCTGTGGCTTGGAAATGGCCTGATATTTAACCCATGAGGGCCTCTAGTGTCCTCCAGCTAACTGCTCTCCTGCACCCTTCTGAAGCATGAATTTCCTCGTGGCAGGCCAGGGGCAGCTGGTCAAGCCTGTGAGCCTGTGCTAATTGTGCTCACCTAGTTGGCCTCTCCATGACGCTTTTGGCCTCATTGGTTGGTGGTTCTAAGGCTGCGAAGATTTGAGGCAGGATCTTATGGTGAACTCAGCACCTGGGGAAGCAGAGGTCCGGTGCTCTCTCCTTCCTCTCCAGCCTGGTTTGGGAGCAGCAAGCCCTGAGGGAGCTCTGGCCTCAAGGGTTTCCTCTTTCCCAGTGTCCCTCCTCCTTAGGAGTCTCAGCTCCCAGCCCCTCACGAAAGTGACATCATGTAGGAGCTGAGCTTTCATCCTGGTACACCACCCCATCTCTCCGTGCTTCATTTTTACTCATATGACAATGACATCTGCCCTATGGAGGTGGGGAGTTGTTGAGAATCAAATGAGTTAATGAATGTGAGTCATAGTAATGTGGGAACCAAGCGTGTTATGTTATTTATTTTCATTGTCATCGACAGGCCCCTTGGAAGTTGTGGGTTTGTGTTTAGTTTTTTGGGATAGAAGGGAAGGGCAAAGATTTGTTGAGGAATTCCTTTGTGGAGGGACAGGCAGGATCTCTGCATGGCAGTCAGCGTGGGTGCTTAGTTGCCTGGTACACGTGGCCTTGTGAGCTTGGTGCGGCAAGAACCTGGAACACATCTCATCAGTCTGACCCAGTAAGGACCTGTCCTGTGTGTCATTTCAACTTCAGCATGACATTCAGTGTTGTTTGGAGAACTTTGGCACTGATCTAAAGGCCTTTGCTTCTCAGGATCTTTCAGATAAAGTTGCCCTTTATTTTGGTGGTGGTGGGGGTGGTGGTGGTAGATTGAGGGGGAGTGGAAAGTTATTCCCAGAACTCAATTTCACATAAGGGTGCTTAGGAGAGATCTTACACCATAAGCCTCCTTGGCTGTCACCGTGAGCTGTCAATAGGGGGAGCTCTTTCACTGTGTTGCCCGCCCCCTCCCCTTTGCGTAAACTGGGGTGAGGGTCTCTCTAGGGTTCTCAAGGAGGGGCTTGAAAACTTCCCAGGGTCAGTGGGGCTCTGTTCTGTAGGAGGAGCCCGAGGTGCAAACTGAAGAATAATCAGGTCGAGAGTCGTCTGCAGGGTAGCCCCACTTGGAAAAGAAGTGGATATGCACTGGGGCTGGAAAGGTGCTCCAGTTAATCAAACAAAGAAATGCATGAATGTCTTGACATAGGGAGCCTACGTTAGATGGAGGAAGGCAGTCACATAAAACTGAAACTTATCCTAGAATATAACGTCAGAACTGCCCTCTACCCCCACTCTCACCCTCACCCTGCACTGTCTGTAAGGACTTGACTGACCCTGGCACTCCTGGGTGCTTCCTGTGTGGGTGCCTTGCAGCCAAGCTCACTGAGAAGCTCTTGGGGTGGTGCCCTCACCTGGTCCTGGCCCGTCTGGGGCACCCAAAGGCAAGCTTCTAAATAGGAGTGTTTCCAAGTGGTAAGAGGTCCTTCTTGTGCAAACCACCCATGACTCTGACTAGGAAGAGATGAAGATGTGATAAGAGGAAATATCGTTCTGTTCCAGGCTGCTTTCCATGGCCATGTGAGCATTTAGGGTGTTGGATGCAGAATTGCCAGGGAGTGTATACTTGTCTGGGGCTCTGAAGGGAGGGGGGACGCAGAGTCAATGTCTGTTCCTCCTGTATCAGGTCGTAGACTCAGATGGGACTTAGCTTTTCCCTCTCTCAGGAGACTTCAGTCACTTCTCTCTTCCATTTCTGTTTCATGCTAGTTGAGGGCCAGGGAAGCCCAAGGACACAGGTTTTTTTAATTTTATTTTTTAATTTAATTTATTTTGTATTATCAAACCAAACAAGATACAAACATGAACGTTCTTAACATACAAACATTCCATGTATGGTATACAATCAGTGGTTCACAATATCATCACATAGTAGTATATTCATCACCATGATCATTTTTTTAGAACATTTGCATCACTCCAGAAAAAGAAATAAAGAGAAAAAAGAAAAAACTCACACATACCATACCCTTTACCCGTCCCTCTCATTGACCACTAGTATTTCCATCTACCCAATATATTTTAACCTTT
>PVIY010042973.1:0-20616 GCA_004026745.1 Myrmecophaga tridactyla | reverse complement strand
GGATTTCAGATGTTCCATCCTCCAGTTCACTAATCCTAACCTCTGTCTCTTGAAATCTACCATTGTAGGTTTCCATTGTTTTTTTCATCTCTTCTACTGTATCTTTCATCCCCATAAGTTCCATGATTTGTTTTTTCAGACTTTCCATTTCTTTTTTTTTGTTCATTCCTTGCCTTCTTCATGTCCTCCCTCAATTCATGGATTTGGTTTTTGATGAGGTTTTCCACTTCTGTTCGTACATTCAGTATTAGTTGTCTCAGCTCCTGTATCTCATTTGAACTATTGGTTTGTTCCTTTGACTGGGCCATATCTTTAATTTTGGTGGTGTAATTTGTTATTATTTTTGCTGGTGTCTAGACATTTAATTACCTTAGTTTATTCTGGAGGTTGCTTTCACTTATCTTACCTAGGGTTTTGTTGCTAGATGAGTTTGTTGTCTATCTGTTCTTTGACCTTCAGTTCAGCTTTTTCTGGGCCTCTAGCTTAAGTTTTGTTTAACAGAGGGTAGTTTTTCAGTTCTTGTTTTCTTGTTTCTTGTCGTGTTTGTAAGGTGCCTTTTCCCTCCCCACCGTTAGGAGGGTCTACATAGGTATTACTGACACCAGCCGGATTTTCCCGGAATAAACTGGCCTCCTACCAGGGGGAAGGAGTCACCTGCGTCAGTTTTCCATGAGGGTGGGACCCAGCAGGTTGAAAGACTTTCCTGTGAAGTCTCTGGGCTCTGTTTTTCCTATCCTGCCCAGTATGTGGCGCTTGTCTGCCTGCGGGTCCCACCAGCAAAAGATGTCGTGGTTCCTTTAGCTTTGGAAGGCTCTCCCTGCTGGGGGCGTGGTCGAGACAGAGGAGAGGTTGTAGGATGGTTTTAATGGCTTCAATTTGCCAAGCCCTGGGGTCTGAGTTCCTTGAGAGAGGGATTCCACCTAAGCTGGGCTTCACCCCTCCCCTGGGGAAGGCTCAGGTGGGAGACAGCCCTGAAAGCAGTCTGTTTCTGCCTATGCGTGGGGCAGTTGCAGCCCGAGAAGTCCCGTCGCTGAATCCAGAGGCTGCCAAGTCTCCATAGAAACAGCCACAAAAACCCCCATTTTGTCCCCTTTCCTCTTTTTTGGTTAGCCCAATAAGTGACTTCTGACTTGTCCAGTTTCGCGTGAGCTGGGGGCCTATTTTTAGTAATCAGAATTTGTTTATTAGTGCCACAATTGGTGCTTGGTTGGACTCAGTCTCCGCTACTGTTAGTCTCTTTCCTTTCCCTCCAAGAAGCCGACTATGGGGGAGGGGCACCGGGCGCCGGCCGCTGTGGCTTGGGGAACTTACGATTCCAGAGACTTGCAATCGGTCTAGCTGCTCCAGACCTGGGCATGCTGTGTGTCTGGTCACTATCATGGTTCCAGGAGCTGTTCTGTACTGTTTCTGGTTATCTAGTAGTTGTTCTGGAGGACGAACTAAAACGCACACATTGCTAAGCCGCCATCTTGGCCCCTCCTCTGTATTTGATTTTTAAATAAAGATTTCACAAACATTTTACATTGTAGTCTATGACTCTAATCAAAGACATGTTTCTTCATTGAATTAATGAGTTTATATGACAACTTTTAATAAGTATATAAAACTTTTACTGAGTGCGCACCATGTGTTGAACACTGAGCTAATTACTGGATACAGGGAACTAATTAAGATACTGTTTTCTCTTCAAAAATCATCTATCAGATGTATGTATATGTTCAGTGATCATCACCCCGTTTGCACATCCAAATCATTTGTTGAATAAAATGGCTAAATTTTAACTCAGATCTACTCTATCAGAATCTCATAGAATAGATTTGAATTCTACATACAATTTTAACGCACAGCCAGAATTATCAATCACTTGTTTAGTCAGTGATCAAACAAAAGGTCATTTTTATCAACATGGTTAATATATTGGGCCATTGATGATTCAGCTTGATTGCCCTATTGTAATGGAGGGAGAGAGTTAAATCTCCAAGCCTTTTAACTAAAAACAGAATGGGAAAATTCAGAAGAATCGTCAATGTATTATTGTTTATTAGACAATTTAACTGCCCATGCCCACCACAGCAAACTCATATGTGTGTTTGCTGAATTAAAATAAGATTTAAAGTTATATGTCTCTATGTACACGGTAAAGTTAATGTCAATTTCTGTAGCTATGGAAGGTAAAAGTGTCTTCTCTATCATAATTTTTAAACATGATTGAACTGCATTATATTTTTCTAGTCTTTAATATATTAGTGCAAAAATGTAAGGATATTACATGTACATAGGAAACTGTATCCTATATGTTACTTTCTTCTACAGGACTTCTCTGAAGCAGAAGTTTTGAGGTATAGAAATGACAGGTAATCAGTTACATGTATAAAGACTAAGAATTGATGTGCTGAAAATATGCTGACTTCATGTAGAATTTATGCAGACAAAGGCACTGTTTTAAAATTCTAAGATGATTTCAATTAAAGAGGAAATGGATAGATTATTTTTTTTCTTTTCAGAATTGTACCATGGCACAATTAAACAAATAGAAAAAGTCTTAGACATAAAGAATTCAGCTGAGGATATTAGTTATGCCATTCTATACCATGTGTAGAGTTGACAAAGACAAAAGAAAAAATATCATTAAAAGAAAAGAAAATATCATTTTGAATTGAAATAGAAAAATATTGTTTATTAATTAAGCATTATTTTCTAATTAGACATGAAAATTTAATTAAATAGACAAAATCTATAAATCTAAACTTCATAATCTGAATTTCCCTATAAAGATTACTTTATATACAAAAAGTGGCTATTATATAAAAAACTCAGAATGTTATTTAATAAATGTATAATATTGATGGTATGGTGTATAAATACTTTAAAAAATACAGTCAATTAAAAAAAGTCATATTTACCTACATAATAATTTTCTAGATGTGGAATTACTGACTTGGTGCACATCACCTAATTTTATTTCAAAAGCTGCTACTCTTTATACTACCAGAAGTTTCTCTTGGAAGTTCTATCTAGATCACTATTGTCAACAAAGATTATTAGCAGTGGATTCTCCTTTTTGATATTTATCCTTTTTTCCTTTCATTATTGTTTTGAAAGGAAGGTCCAAACCACTTTAAAACAAATAGGGAACCTTATCTTATTATTGGTTTTAATGGCATTGTGTCCAGTGTATACTGTTAATTATGCTGCTGTTCATTCAGTGCACATTATGTTCAAGGTGGTTCACTATACCATTGTTTATTATAGGAAAAGAATTAAAGTTTCTAATATTGGATGACTAAATGTATTATGGAATATCTATATAATGCAATTATTCAGCCACCAAAAATCTTGTTTTAGAAGAATATATAATCAAATAGGAAAATGATGTCCCTCATGTTTTTAATAAAAAATTACTGTAGTATATGCATAGAAAAAATTTGAAAGAATGTACACTAAATAATCAATGGTTATCCTTGGGTTAGTAGAATTGCAAGCATTTTTAAAATTAAAGTTAAAATTGTATTTATTCATTCATCTGTATTTTTCAAATTTCTACAATTAATACTTACTATTTTATAGTCAGAAAAGAGGGGATTACCAACAAGTACAAGTTGTTTGGGGGAGCATAATGTCCAAATTGTTTGCTAGCTGAAAGAACTCTTTGCTCAGTAATCAATCAAACATAGTTGGATTGTTTCTATCAAACTATATAGTGATAAAATATAAATATGTAGTTGTATTGTTGTCTTTAATTTCAGAATACATTTATGCCATGTGTAAAAACCTATGTTAAATAAACATTCACTTATGATATAAAGGCTCTTTTATCTTTTTTACCACAAAACACTTAATTTTTACATCCACCTTCCCCTCCTTACTTCGACAATTAAATGAAATTTGTATTTCTCTATCTCCATATAGAAAACTGATTCAGGTTTGTTTCTAATCTCTTCAGCTCACATTTCTTTGCAGAATTTATACTCCTAATTATATTATCTGAAATCCAACTTGTAATCTCAGACCAACTGCTTTAATATTTTGGAACCTCATGATAGAAATATTTTTCTTTTTGCCCCTCTTCATCTCATTCATCAATCCTTATTTTTAATTCCGACGTCTACCCCTTTAGTTGTGGGCCTTATCTCTTAGTTTGGCCTTAATACAATATTCCAATAGTTGATTTTCCTACCTTAAAATTTTCCTCCCCTCCCATTATGACCCTTGATTATCTCAAAATATTTTCATCATATATTTTGCTTACTCAAAGATATCATATATATGTATGTATACATGAATGCATTAGGTGGTCCAGGAATGTGATTATGTTGGAAATGAAAAATATTTCTCTCAAAGAGCTCAAAATCTAGTGGAAAGAATCAGTAATTTTAAAAAGGGCTTTTATGTGATCACAGTAGGCAGGACATTGGTCAGGGCAATTTACAGGGGACCCTGAGCTGAGTCACAAAGAATTGATGGAAGTTAATCATTTATATAGAATGGCAAAAAGTAGACTTATACTAGGAAAATCGTACATGAATTAACAGAAGCTAAAAACAGCATGATGTGTTGTAGACAAGTAAAATGAATTTGATACCCCTCCAACATAAATTATGACCCAGAAATGGGTGAAAGTTAACGTTGAAAAAGAAACCAGAGAGTACATCACAGAGAGCTTTGTATGCCATGCTAAGAAACTTGGGTATTTATTTTGAAAATTATGGGGAGCCAATGAAAGTTTTAAAGCAGAGGGGCAGAACGATAAGATTGGCAATTAAAATAGAATAATTGTTGACTATGTGGGTCTTGAGTGGAAAACAACTAGGGAAATGATGAATGCCCGTTAAGCAGCTATTGCAATTTTCCATTTGAAAGATGAAGAGGTCCTAAAAAATGACAGCAGAGTAGAGATAGGTAGCAGAAAATGATAGCATTATGTGTAAGACTGTGGAATCTGGAATTAAAATATTTGAATGTCACTATGGAAACGAAGAATATAGAACTTCAAAGGGAAGCAATAAATGAGCATAAAGGTCAAATGCAGCAGAAAGATATGCAACTGAAAAATGTCCATAGAGCTTATCAGGTAGGAAACAGCTAACCATTTTGGGAATGTGGGTAGTGAGCAGACAAGGCTTGAAGCTAGATTACAGGGTCCCCTGTAAATTCTCAGTGTTCTGAGAAGTTAATAGGAATGGAGGAAATAAGCTAGCAAATGTAATTCCCCAATTTGAGAAACTATGAAAAACAGAATTCAAAAAATAAGTATCAATTTTTTTTCAGTGTGGTATTTATGGCTTTCTCAAGGTTGTTCATAATATGGTCCTAAAATATCTTTCTCAATTATCTCTAAAGAAGCTGAAATTCCTGTTTAAAAAAATATGACATCTGCTTAGTTCATTTTATTCATACCAACTGGGACTTATCCTTTCTCTCCATTTTCTCAAATTCTACCTTAAGGACAAATAATTTTCAATCTCTTCCACTAGTCATTCCCACTCTACTCTAGGCCATAATGATTCTCTCTAGGTACTTGTATTTTAGGTATTTATTTTCATGACTGTACAACTTATGGATCTAAATAATATTTTCATTTATGAAACCAGCCTTTGGATTATTTAATTTTTAAATGAAAAACAATATATACAGTTAGAGTATGGTCTGAATTTTGTCACTAAATAATATACAAGTTTACATTTATGAATTTATAATTATAAAAAATTATGAGGCAAATGTTTCTATGAATGAACATTGGTATGCAAATGTCTTTTTGAATCCCTGCTTTCAATTCTTTGGGGTATATACATAGTAGTGAGATTCCCAGGTCATAAGATAATTTCATACATAACTTTCTGAGGAATTAGCAAACTATCCCACACCATGGCTATACCATTTTATATTGCTTCTGGTAATGAATGAGTGGTCCTTTTTCTCCAACCCTTGTAATTTTCTGTTTTTGTTCTTTTTTAAATAACAGCCATTCTAATGGGTGTGAAATGGTATCTCATTGAGGTTTTGAGTTGCAGGTTCTTGATGACTAATGATGTCAAGCAACTTTTCATGGGCTTTCTGGCCATCTGTATGTCTTCTTTAGACAATTGGCTACTTGAGACTTTTGCCTATTTTTTAATTGGATTGTTTAAATTTTTGTTAAGTTCAAGGATTTTATATATATATTCTGGATATTAAACCATTATAGGATATAGTTTCCAAATACTTTCTCTCAGTATGTAATTTGTCATTTTACTGTCATGACAAAGTCCTTTGAAGAGGAAAAGTTTTTAAATTTGATGAAGTCCCATTTATCTATCTTTATTCTTTTGTTGATTGTGCTTTGGGTTAAAATTTTAAGAAACTATTTCTTAACACAAAACCCTAAAGATGGTTAATATTTTTCTTTTAAGCGTTGAATAGGTCTGTCTATTTTATTTAGGCCTTTGATCCATTATGAGTTGATTTTTATAGAAGGTGTGAGGTAGGGGTCCTCCTTTTTTGTGGGCAAATAGAGATCCAGTCCTCCCAACCCTATTTGTTGAAGAGACTATTCTGTCCCAATCGAGTGGATGTTGGCCCCTTGTTAAAAATCAGTTGTCCATAAATGGGAGGGCTGAGTTATGATCTCCCAATTGGATTCCATTGGCCTATATTTCTGTCTTGTGCCAGTAACATGATGTTTTGATTATTGTGGTTTTGTAATAAGTTTTAGGATCAGGAAAAGTGACTCTTCTAACTTCATTTTTTCTTTTTCAAGATGGCATGTGCTATTCAGGGACCCTTAAACTTCCCATAAATTTAATGATTGGCTTTTCCATTTCTGCAAAGTTGTTGGGATTTTTATTAGGATTACACTGATTCTATAAATTGCTTTGAATAGGATTGACTTCTTAGCAATATTTAATCTTCCAATCCATGAACATGGTACATATTTGCATTTATTTGGGTCTTATTTGATTTCTTTAAGCAATGGTTTATGTTTTTCTTTTACAAGTCCTATCCATCCATGGATAGATTTATTCCTTGATACTTGATTCTTTTGGAGGCTATTATAAATGATATTTTTCTTGATTTCTTCTTCCAATTGTTCATTGCTTTTTTTGTAGAAACACCACTAATTTAAGGGTGTTGGTCATATACCCCACCGTCTTGCTGAATTTACTAATTCTAGGAACTTTGCTGTAGAATTTTCAAGATTCTCTGTCCATAGGATGATGTTATCTGCAAATAAGGAATGCTTTACCTTTTCCTTTCCAATTAGGATGCCCTTAATTTATTTTTCTTTCTTAATTGCTTTTGCAAAGACTTCTAGTACAATGTTGAATAACAAGAGATAGAAGCAACCCAGGTGTCTGTCACCCCATGAATGGATAAATAAAATGTGGTATATAAATACAATGGAATATTACTCAGCTGTAAAAAGAAATGAAGTCCTGATACATGCAGCAGCATGGAAGACCCTTGAAGACATCATGTTGAGTGAAATAAGTCAGGCACAAAAGGACAAATATTGTGTGATCTCACAGATTTGAAATAGAAAAATATAAGTCATATAGTCATAATCTTGATTACAGGTTACTAGGGGAAAGGTTAAGGTTAGGGAATGGGAAGTCAAGTCTTAAAGTATACAGGGTTCTTGGCTGGAATGAAGGAAATATTTGTTAATAGATGGTGGTGATGGTAGCACTGCATTGTGAATATAATTAACAGGACTGACGTATACATCCAAATGTGATTAAAAGAGGAAACATTAGATTGTATATACAGTAACAGAATTAAATATTTTTTAAAAATTCATGGAAAAACATTACACAAACTGTGAACTCAAAGTTATCCCATGTACTATAGTCAACAATACAGTTGCAAAAATATGCTTTCGTCAATTGTAAATAATGTTCCACACCAATGCAAGGTGTTATCAATAGGCAGGTATATGGGAACATTGTATTCTATGCATGATTGTGCCATATACCTACAACTTCTCTAACAAAGAAAAAAACACAAGGTTATTTTTAAAAAATGCTAGAAGGGGGGCAGCTGCCGTGGCTCATGGGCAGCTGCCGTGGCTCAGCAGGCAGAGCTCCGACCTGCCGTGCTGGAGGTCTGGAGTTTGATCCCTGGTGCCTCCTGCCCATATGCAAATTAAAAAAAAAATGCTAGAAGGGGTTAATTTTAAGTTGGAAGATTATAAAGTGATTCTTATTTTCACCACTGTGCTTTTTCTAAATTTTCCATCATGAATTTTATAATCACAAAAATAAAGTGTAATGGAGAAAAAATAAAATAATTGTCCTCCACAGCTAACAACCTATAATATAGTCATTTAAAATTTTATAGGTATGTGATTTGATTTTCCATATCAATATAAAAATGACTAGCATGTCAGGTGTAATGCAATTATATGACTTTAACTGAAAACTTGTTTATCATATTCTAGATGATATATAATATAATGTCTCAAAATATTTTTACTAGGCAGTGTGGTTTCTATAGCATATGGATTCTAATTATATAGTATGTATCCTGTAATAATGGTACTTATATTAATACCATATGTATTATGTGGTTATTTGATAACCAATTCCTGACTAGCAAGAAGATTTTGAACTTCATTCAGATCAATTAAGGTGGAGAGACCTTATTTGGCACTAAGGTCAATAAAACCATACATAGGGGACACTATTTAAAACATCTAAACAAAACCACATCCCATTTAAAAATTTCATCCTAATGTTTCATCTTGGGATACCTATTTTGATTAGAACTAAGCTTTGGAAGACAGATATCTTTGGAAAAAGTGAATAAATCAACTGTGAATAAAGTGTTTATTATTATTTCAAAGTGAAACATCTGATATTAAAATGCATATCAACAGGATTCATTATATTAAATCTTTTCTCCCTAATGCCATTTATTCTTGTTTCAGATAATACAATCTCACCATGTCATACCCTCTTTCCTAAAGAGAAATACTGTAAAAAAGGTAATTAATTATACATTTAATGCTCTCATAACAAAATCGATTTTCTGAGTTTTTAAACTTATTTTAGGACAGAGGCATTTTGAGTCCTATACCCAAGACAAATTAGCAGACAGTAATGTACTAAAACTGTAATAGGAAAATCTTGGTAAAATCCAATACAAGCCATGTACCAGATTCCTGAGCTTGAAGAAACACTGAAAGTTCCTGAGACTCAGTCTCCTAGATTAGTCTGTGACAGGTATTGTGCTAATGAGATCTCATTCGTTGGGTAGCTGGGTAGGTTAGTCAAAGCAACCAATAAAGAAGGGTGCTGGTGTTTGTAAGGTTCCTACTATGTGCCAGGCACTTTTTTTCTAGGTTATCTCATTTAATTCTCACAACAGCCCTATGCTTTTTATATTGTTTTTGTCATTTTTATGGATGAAGATACTGAGTCTAAAAAAACTTGAAATTTTTATTTAAGGCCCAGCAGCTAAAATCTAAAAAGTCAGAGGGTAGAACACAGGCCACTCGATTCTAAAGATTATACACTTCTTGATGTCCCACCATGTGTGACACAAAGTAAGTACACAGAAAAAATATTTTTTCTCCCCTCCTCCTTTTTTTGAGGAGTGTCCCTATAACTTTCATTTCTAAAATGGGCTTTAGTTATTTTCTGAAAGCTGACTCAGATTGTTAAGTAAATGTCATGCAAAATCTGTAGTTTTAAGAAATATAGTTTACTGTGTTTCTGAGTTATTCTAAGATATAGTTTTTATAAATTTATTTCATTAATTAGAAAATGCATTTCAGAAACATAACAATCACCCAATCTCCTTCATATAATCAAATTTGGCCATTTCAGGTTCTTACATGAAATATTAGAAGGATCTGTAATCAAGAAGTCATTTTCAGGGGTGATATCATCAAGATAGTAACATAAAACATCCCTGGGAAATTTTTACTTTAAAGAAAGCTAAGTAAAAGGGACGATTCAAATCTCTTGAGCTCTGGAGAATGAGAAAGACTGAAAATGGACTCCCCAAATGTTGAATCAAAGGGAAAAAAAAACAACCACAAAAAAAGAGATAAGACAGTGGCATGTACTTCTCCATATAGACCCCTTCCCCAAACTCAGTCCCATGTGGTTGAGTAGACACATAGTAGTAGCATTCCAGCTTGAGTACCTCCTGCATTGGTCACAGAACAAAGAGCCACCTAAGCACTTTCAGGCACAGGATCCTAAAGCCACATAAACCCAAGGTGAGGATCTAGCAGTCAGTAGGCACACGGTCTCCCAGAAACCAGAGTAAATATTGGCAGAATATTAGCAATCTGTGCATATGGCCATCCAGTGCCTAATTCATGGTGTGCATAAATGAAAATTTTGGGGTTTTTGAACCTTGACCCCATCTGTCTTCATGGCCATGATCCCCTAATGTGGATGTTATTTGAGGCAGGAAAACCATGCAAAAAGAAGAAACTGAACCACTGTAGGGTGGGGTGGGCCTAGAGCAGAACACTGGGGTAAAACTGTAGCCCAGAGTGCAGGAGTTTATCAAGTAATAGCTCTGTCAAGGTCTCCCCAGGTAGGAACAGAGGAAAAGAAATATTCTCTTGGAGGGGAAAGAGTTATGCTTAATTGTGCACTCTTAAAAAAGTTATTGTGAATGTCCAGGGCTATAAGAGGAGGCAGAAAGACTTGAGAAAATCTGAACCATTACACACAGGCTGCTTTAAAGGTTAAGTATGCACCAAACATTGAAGAAGAGCCTTAGAACACAGCCAACCTACACTACAGGAAGTGGGAGAAAATTACTTCCAGGATTAGTACATCAAAAACATCAAATGCACAGCATCAACAAAAGATAAAAAGCCATGGGAAAAAACAGGAATAGATGGCTTATTCAAGGAAAAAAAATTAAAACTTCAGAGGAAACATAGACAGTGAGGCAACTAATCAATGATGTTAAGTCAAATTTCTTAAATAAATTCAAAGAGCTAAAGGAAAATATGGATGAAAATAAATTAAATATGGATATAGAACTAAAGGATATAAAGTAGATAATGTGTGAACAAAAAGAAGAATTACAATGAATGTAAGTGGATTAAATTCCCAAATCCAAAAACACAGATTGGCAGAATGAATAAAACAAAATGTAACAATAAAATGATCCAACTATGAATTGTATATAAGAGACTTGCCTCCAACCCAAAGATACCTACAGGTTGAATGTGAAAGGATTGCAAATATTCCATTTAAATAGTAACAACAACAACAACAAAAAAGACCGAAGGTAACTATACTAATAGAAGATAAAATAGATGCTAAGCCTATTTTACAAGAGACAACCTTGTTACAAGAGGCAAAAAAGGACACCATATATTGATAAAAGGGTCAATAAACCAAGAAGATATTATAATCATAAACATTCATTCATCTAACCACAGTACCTCAAAATACATGAGTCAAACAATGACAAAATTGAAGAAGGAAATAGACACAAGTGCAATAACAGTTTGAGACATCAATAACTGCATTGAACAATGTAAAGTATATCTAGACAGAATATCAAGTAAAGGGAGAACTTGAACAATGTTATAAATGACCTAGACCAAACAGACATGTAGAGAGCACTGCACCCAAAAGCAGCAAAAGAGACAATCATCTCAAGTATACTGTAGGTTAAACCAAATATTACAAAACAAATCTCAATACATTTTAAAAGATTGAATTTATACAAAGTCTGTTCATAGACAGTGATGAGGTGAGGCTAGAAATCAATAACAGAGTGAGAACTGGAAAACCCACAAATAAATTGTAATTAAACAACACACTGTTAAACAATCCATGGGTCAAAGAGGAGATCACCAGGGAAACCAGGAAATATATTGAGACAAAAAAATTTTAAAAAACCCACTAAAACACAACATAGCAAAACATCTGGGCTGCAGCCAAAGCAATGCTTAGAAGGAAATTTATAGCTCTAAACTTATATTACAAAAGAAAAAAGAACTCATATCAGACAAAAAGAAGAAAGACCTAACCTCACAACTTATGGACTTACAAAAGAAGAAAAACCTAAATAAAAAGTAACAGAAGGAAGTAAATAACAAAGATTAGAGCAGAGATAAATGAAAGAGAATACAAACTAATAGAGAATCAACTCTCTCTTCCAACTTCAGAAGCATTTCCTGTTAAAAAGATCAATAAAATCAATGAAACTGTACCTAGACTGATAAAGAAAAAGAGAATATATGCAAATTACTTAAATCTAGAATGAAAGGGGGACATTACTACAAACCATAGAGAAATAAAAAGGATTATAAACTACTGTGAACAATGGTATGCCAATAAGTTAGAAAACTAGATGAAATAGGCAAATTCAAATGAGCATACATACTACCTACACTGATTCAGGAAGAAATGGAAGATTTCAATAGAATAATAACTAGTAAAGAGAATGGATTAGTGCTTTAGTTTCCTGGGCTGTTCAAGCAAAAACCATGAATGTTTCTGCTTAAACAATGAGAATGTATTTGCTTAAGATTTTGAGGCTAAGAAAATACCAAATCAAAGCATCATCAAGGCTCTGTTTTCTTCCTGAAGATGGGCATTCTGGGGCTGGCTGCTGGTGATCCTTGGTCCTTAACTTGTCACATGGCTAGGCACATAGTGACAATGCTCATAATGGCTTCTTCTGGACTCTCCCCTCCCTTCTGTGTTCCGTTGATTTCATCTTCTGGTTGCTCCTTCTTTGGCCCTCTCATTGACTGAATTTCATTCTATGTGTCAAGAACTCTAGTGATAGGATTAAAACCTGTCCTGATTGCTGAGGGCCACATCTGAAATAACCTCATCAAAATGTCCTACTTACAATGGGTTCACATCCACAGGAATGGATTTAATTTTAAAACATGTTTTCCTGGAGTACACAGAGCTTCAAAACATCAGATTTCACCTTCTGGACTCCAAATGACATGCTCTTTATACATGAAAAATACATTCATTCTATCACAAAACTCCAAAAGCTTTAAGTCATTTCACAAACAATGCTAAGTAAAAAGATGAATCAAAATCGGTTATGGGTGTGGTCTGTCTTGCAACACAATACACCTCTGTCTGTGTGCATGTTAAGCCTTTAGAACAAGTTATCTCTTCCAATATACAAAGGAGGGACAGGCATGTCATAAACAGAATAAAGTTTTCAAAGTTTGCTTAGTCAAATAATTGTGATGATAATTATAATTTATATAGATTTCTCAACATTGAAAATGTCTTTTGAAAAAATATTTCATTTGAGGTTCTGTGCAACTACCACAAATAAAACATAATCTTCAGTTTATCATTGAGGAAATTTAGTTTCAGGGAAAGTGATATAGCAAGGATGCACTAGAGGTATTAGATAGGAAGGCTAAATCTCAACTGTAATCTGAATCCTACAACAGTTTTATTTTGGTTAACTTCATTTTTTTCTTAATTTTAATACTGTTTAATGACACTTTATACTGTTGTTATTTGGGGCACAAAGTTATCACTGACCAAATAGTAGCAATAAAAAGGTGTTTTCTGTGGTTGTAAGAATCCTGAACTGGGAGTCAGAAGATTAATACTCATCACCTGATTTTTTTGGAATCTAACTGTATGAACTTGATAAAATTGTTCTGTTTGAGCTCAGGCAAATTGCTGTCACATTCTGAATCTTTTCTTCTTCTTCTGATATCTTATGATTCTAATATTAATTCAACCTTGTCAATAGCTTTCAAAATCATTAGAACACAAAATTGTCATTCCACTAGTTATATTTAAACTCCATCCACCTACAACTGAGGTTTTAAAGTTTACATTACTGCCTCAATATTTCTACTCAAGCTACTGGCAGAAGCATGGCTATTATGTGATTGTACTTTGATCAAGCAGCTAAGTGAAAATGGAGTTGCTTAGGTGTTCAACCTGAGACACTTAAATGATGTAAGCAAAAGCACATAGATTGGTTAAATTGTGCTTGGGCAAATTATTGAAGCTCTCTGAAACCCATGTTTTTGTTTATATATGTAAAATAGAGGGTGATATTAATTATATCTAGCTCACCATGTGTTAAGATTAGATGAGTTCATTAATATGAACAAGGACTTACACTTATTGTCTATATTATGCCAGACACTTTGCTATGCATATTATCATATCTCATTAAATCCTTACTACAATCCTGTGAATTGGACATTTTTATACCACTGGTAAGATGAAAATTTTGAAGTTCTGAGAGGTTTTAAGACCCTACAGTGAAAACCTACCAGTTCTGGATTGAAAACCAGATGTATCTGATGTTAAAGCCCACTATACTTTGATGCCTCAATGTGACTAGCAGTATACCTGGAACCCCACTTACCTGGCTTTCTGGCTGACACAACATTTTCCTAAAACTATCTTTCCCTCTCTTCCTTCTTTTTTCTGTTCTTTATTTTCAGAAATTAATGTAGCACAGGCATCTGATATATGTGCCCTAAGTAACAGTTAATGCTGTTTCCTAAGTAAGGGCTGAACTTTTCCCACTTAGAACAAACTATATTGGAAAATATGGTCTAGAATATATTAGACACTATTAAAGACCATTGTTCCAATTTCTGCATATGAATTGAATAGTTAAATTAGGTAGTATAATCCAAAAACAAAATTAAAATTTTAATTAAAAAACTGTTTTTTAATTTTAGAAGAATTATATAATGTTAATGCTAAGAAATAGAAAACATGTGGGCAAAAGGATATGACTCTGATTTCTTTCACTTTTTATAAAATCACAGATAGCATTCTTTCATATCTATCATATCTTTCTGATATTCACATTATTTGTGCTCTTATCTCCACAATTGCACTTTTACTTTGCTGACCTTCATTTAATTATTTTTGTAGTCCCCATAGCAATGTCATAACCAAAGCAAGTACTCAGTAAAATTCTGGTAAATTGTGCAAAATTATGGAGGCATCAAAATGTAGTAGATATGGGGTGAATGGAGTGGTGGGAGATAAGGATGAAGAAGTAGACTTGGTTAGAATTGTAAAAGCCCATGAAAAAGACAGCAAATTGAAGCACATGGAAGCTTCCAGTAATAGCATTTACTTGATCCAATGTGTAGAGAATACTATTCTGGGTACAGGGTAGAAAATAGATTGACTGGACAAAAGTAGGAATCTCAACAACCTTTTACCAGTGGGAGAGTGGAACAGTGGAATCTTAACTAAGGGAGAGGCAAAGGTACAAATGTGAGAAGTATTTTAGAAATCAACAAGATTTGGTTGCAACTTGGAAATGACTGGGAAGAGGGAAATGTTAATGACTAAGATGCTTCCTGAAATGGGTTAGGTACATGCCTACTCAGAAGCAAAGGTTTGAGACTTCATGAAATTAAAATAAATACCTAATACATGCAAGAACCTTTGTTAGAAGTATTTTTAAATACACACACACATATACACAGGTACACATGCACATAAAATCGTAGCTGTTTTGACAAAAACTGAGTTTATTTTTATTTTGTCACTTTTGCACACTTTTAACTCTTTTTTTCTTTCTTTCTTATTTTATCCAACCTGTATACAAAGGGATTTTTTGAATTGAAAAAGTGAAAGTGAGAGAATTTTTAAACATTTTCTGTCAAACTCCTTGGTGGGGCAGTTGTTTTTACACTAATAGCAATCAGGGGAGAACCTAGATTGTTTCATGTACCAACCTTCCTGTATACCATCCCTCACTGTAACAACCAACATTCTTCAAATTGCCTTGTTCATAGTAACTGTTGAAGAAATATTGATTAATCTCATTTGAACTCATTGTAAACTCAATTATCCAGCACGCTTTATCAAATGATATCACACTACCAATATTCAAAGAATTTGAATAAAATAAAATATATACACAAATTAAAAATTTTGTAGATATAATTCATTTTATTTACTTTATTATTTTGAGATAACTGAAAAAAGATCAGTTACTTCACAATATTGTGGAACAAGAATATCAAGCTATAAAGTTATGGTTGATATAATGCCAAATAAGGAGTTATACCATACAGAATTGTAGGATGTTGAGGTGTTAAAATTATTTTAAGAAATTTTACAATGTTAATGAAATTAGTAGCTTATGCTGACAATAAGAACTTCAAAAATATCAGAATATTTGTTTTTGCAATGCTGAAACAACTTTATTTATAGTTTTTTTCACTTATTACATATTCACACACTTTATGCATTGAAATTACATCAAATACAATGAGATGTTGTATCTGTATGTACTCTAGTTAAAAATGTTCTATAATATTCATTCTAACATTTTCACACAAAATCTATTTACTTTTTATTTTTTAATAGTATAGCTACATATTACGAAGAAAAAGCAAATTTTGAAAATTGTTATGAATATTCCTGTATTTTAAATCTCCACAATTATAATGTAAACAGCTTTTCTTCAATTGGTGTTCTTAGTGCTAACTCCACTCAAAATCCGAAATGTTAATAAATTGTACACATTAAACAATCTGAGAACTGTGTTCTCAGATATCATTATAAATATCCCCAAGATTTACATCAGTTCATAGTTCACACTGAGCTTTTTACAAAACTGTATGTGTGTAAGTTTGTATATGTAATTTTTATATGTATGTATGTTTATATAGTATATGATTCTGATAAATTCATCTCATAGCCTGTTAGTGAAAACATAAATTAAACCCACAAAACTGCAAGGGATTGTTTTAATGGACTTTCTAAGATGTGTTTTATTTATACAAATTTGGCAGAAGCTGGTTGTTATTGAAGGCAAATTTATCTTTGCTTCTTTTTGTGCAAGAGAAGTAGAACTACACCAGTACTTAGATAGGAAAAAGCAATTTATTTTTTTCATGGATGCTTTAAGGTTACTGGATTTATTATCACTCAGAAATCAGCAAAACTTTATGAAGAGAAGTACGCCAGTTATATTGGAGCTAAAATAATTTAATTAAAAGGAAAAAACATATGAGCACTTAGAATGCATGAATATGGTGGCAGTTTTACTGAATGAAAGTTGGCATACAGCATGGTATAAAAGGACAGAAGATGATTATAGTTCGGAGGTAAGGCATAACATTGAATCCAGAATAACACTGTAAATGTAGATGCACAATCTTTGCACAAGCAGTCTTTAGATTGACATTCAAATTATCACATTTTTTTCTGCTAAAAATTTGACTAACATAAATATACATGCACATATACAAACATAAGTATGTATGTACACACATTAACCCATAATTTTAAACCCACTATATTAGTGTTACTTGAGCATCAAATTAAAATGAATTTTTCACTAAACTTACAATTAGGAATATTAAATTTGAGACATGAGTTTGGAATATTTATCCTTCAATTCTCACACCAAAAGTGATTTAATTGTACATGCCTCACCACCTCTATAATTTGTAGTATAGAAATAAATTTGGGAAAAGAAGTGTGTAAAACCTTATAAACAACTAAAATGTATAACATACACAAACCTGTAATGTTGAATTGTAGCATCATTTGGATTTTAGCCATTAAACATTGTCAATTACTCTAGATTCAGATAATGATAACTTTAAATAGCATGCCAAACACTTTTATCTTTCTAAAATGAAACCGTTATGATATTATTCTGTAGTTCTAGATGAAGTTGTTATCTTCATCAATTCAAACTATTTTGACAGGTAGACAACATTTCCCCAACTTTAGTGAAAAATCCAGATGTTTTGGTATCATGTAAACACAATCATGACACCTATCTAGAAGAAAGCTCAGACTCTTGGCTTGAAGAAATCTCATATACATAACTGTATTTGCATGAAAAAGCTAATTATTTGATCTGAGAATTATAAATAAAGTATACAATGTTTTGCAAAAAGGGAATCCAATACATAATTTTGAATGAGAAATGATGAAATGAATAAAAATAGTAATGAAATAAATTCTCTCATTTAGGATATCGTAAACCACTTTACCAGATTTCATGCAATTTCATTTGTGTTTGTTTCCACCTGGTATATGAAATTATGGCTGTATTTACCCATCAAAAGACCATATTTGTTTTTATTTTAATTACTTCAAGGTTATTTGTGACACTGAACAACTAGATGAGCTGTATATTTTAATTACTGGAAAATTTTTTCTACAGGGTAACTGTTTATGATTCATTCTCTTTAGTTCTATCATTGAAATCATGGTGATCTGCATTGATTTTTTTTTAATTGAGGTTGAAACTGATATGTAACAAACAATAAATGCATTCCAAAGTTTATTTTATGGATTTATACTATCAATGAATAAAAGAAAAATAGTATTTAAACTCTTCTATAGTTTTCCTTTATCTAATGAAAGAATTATATTTTATAATGTTTGCCAAGCATTAGACAAAAAGAATGAAAATGCTTTAAAATTTTAATTTCAACTAACAATGTCTAGAAGGTGAAAAAGGTGAGTTCATTATGAGAATTCTTGGAAAAGATTAAGCAACTTGGTGGTGTGCATTCTAAGGGAATTTTGGACAGAAATTTAGATGGCATTATTTATAACTAAAAAAGCATTTTAATAAGACCTTGATGTTTTCACTGAGGGAAGGTTAGTCTCATGGTGCACATAATAGCATATCTCTGTATTACATGACCCACTGATCAAGTTATACTATTAAATGAATTTATCCAATCATGCAGCTATAAAAACAAACAATATGGATAAAAAATTATCAAATTGTGTAAAAAATCCTGGAATGTACAGCTAATATAAAAATAACAAAATCATTCTGTATATTGTGATATGCACCACTTCCAAAGGTTATAAGAGCTTTCAAACAAAGCTAGAAGGTTACAAAGAACTTTGATTTAAGTTGAAATAAAAACAAATACTTTAAAAGTTCTTCATCTAAATTCCATCTACAATTTTCTAAATTTTTCTGCAATGAATATATATTACATGTGCAATACAAATAAGAGCCTACAAGTGCTATAGAATTGAAAAAGGTACTCCTACTTCAAAATTCCACATTAAAGCATAGATTTCATAATGCATGAAAAAACAACTTGTACAAGAGTTCTTTTAAAAAATAGTAATTATATACAACACATACAGTTTATATTATTGCAGCACCTGTGAATATACAAAAACTCTAGCTCTTAATAATATTTAAAATAGTCAAAGAAAAACTAAGCTTCACAAAATCTAAGAAAACTGTGACACAACACCTATAGAAAGTATTTACAAAACATTGCTTAAGTTCAAATATCATATATTAAGATCTGTCTGTCCTATAACATTTGTGTTGAGATAAGGCTTCACATCAACCGTACTAGGCATATTGTTAGAAAATGGTTGTAAAATAAAATTAAATAGTGACAAGTGCAAAGTGACAAAAAGTAAAATGAGGCAGTATTATTTTATGTTGAAATGAAAAGACAATTAGATATTATACAAAATAGTGGTTGACTGATTCAATCTAAATTTAACTTCTAAAAATTATTCTAAAGTATATACATTTTCTTTGATAATGTGGACAGGGTGGTTAAGGAAAAAAAATCTGTGTACAAAATGTTTGTGCATGAGGAAGAACAAAGGAATTTCATTACTGCAGGGTACTGAAAATAGATGGTAATTAATATTTTAAAATGTCACTTTATGTGTGAGACTTAAGCAAAAAATATTTATTTGGTACAAAATTTATACTTTGACTAGTGCATTTCCTAATATAAGTTATGTAGATAGTTCGATTGAATGCCATAAGTACTTGGAATCTCGGGTAGGACATGAGATTTTGTTGGTTTGTGCAGAGTGATGCTCCAATGAATCCCAGAGTGATTCGATCAGTGAGTGGAAAAGTATTTGCAAAGTCCCCTTCTGGGAATGGTGAGAATGGGGAGAAATTCAACTTCCCCAAGTTGAATTCTTGATATTCTCACAAGCAGTGTGGACAACCAAAGCTATAGGCTGAGCCCCCAGTCTTGGGGTTTGTTCATATGAAACTTAACTGCACAAAGGATAGGTCAAGCCTACTTAAAATTTGGCCTAAGAGTCACCCCCAAGAGAACCTCTGTTGTTCCTCAGATGTGGCTTCTCTCTCCAGCCAAGACAGCAAGCAAACTCACCACCCTCCCATTGTCTATGTGGGACATGAATCCCAGGAGTGTGGACCTTCTTGGCAATGTGGGACAGAAATCCTGGAATGAGCTGAGACTCAGCCTCAAGGGATTGAGAAAAACCCTAGAATGAGCTGAGACTCAGCATCAAGGGATTGAGAAAACCGTCTCAACCAAAAGGGAGATGAGTGAAATGAGACAGTGTCAATGGCTGAGAAA
This sequence comes from Myrmecophaga tridactyla, assembly GCA_004026745.1. Lineage (NCBI taxonomy): Eukaryota > Metazoa > Chordata > Mammalia > Pilosa > Myrmecophagidae > Myrmecophaga > Myrmecophaga tridactyla. The sequence continues at coordinate 323 of PVIY010042973.1, read as the reverse complement.
TTCCAAACAGAGTCAAGAGGTTATCCTGAAGGTTATTCTTATGCATTAAGTAGATATCACCTTGTTATTCAAGATGTAATGGAGAGGCTGGAGGGAACTGCCTGAAAATGTAGAGCTGTATTCCAGTAGCCATGTTTCTTGATGATGATTGAATAATGATATAACTTTCACAATGTGACTGTATGATTGTGAAAACCTTGTGTCTGATGCTCCTTTTATCTACCTTGTCAATAGATGAGTAGAACATATGGAATAAAAATAAATAATAAGGGGAACAAATGTTAAAATAAATTCAGTGTGAAATGCTAGTGATCAATGAAAGC
>PVIY010042972.1:0-20618 GCA_004026745.1 Myrmecophaga tridactyla | reverse complement strand
AGATCCCAGGCCTGCGTGTCTCACCCATCTCAGGATGCAGGTCCTCACACTAAAGACTTTTTCATGCTTTAAAAAGCATAATCCTCGCACCCTAATCCAACTGAAAAAAATGACCAATAGTGCCTTACTGTCACCAAACACCCAGCAAGCACAGTCAAATCTGCTGCAGCACTAGTTTTGAAACTACAGGTTTGTTCCACTGTGATGTATTAGAGGGCAGTTTGAGCATAACTTGACTGCCGCGTCTCCTCACACATGATTTCCTCCCCATGAAACGCTGAGCGAACCCAGGAAGCCGCAGCCAGCCGAGGGCAGCTGCCAGAGGGAAGCGCCAGGCCCGCCCCCACCTCGGGCACCTGCGGGCCCTCCGTCCCCACCTGCTGCTCCGGCGCCCGCCCGATGCCACGTGACCCCCCGCCGCTCCGCAGTCACTCCCGAGTGCAGCCCTCCCAACCTCCCCAGGCAAACTTCAGGTCCGTTTCCTCACAATGGGTCGCGTTTGTTGTATTATTTCTGCATAGCTTAGCCATTTAACACGTTCAAGGCTGTGCTGCCTACTTAGGTTTTTATGTGTTTCCCCCAAATGTGCCATCGATGAAGGTTTTGAGTGCTGTCCCCCATGAGCCCTGCGGTTTTTATTGCCTGATTTTGCATCGCAGGGTGACATTTAGGAATGCCCAGGCGTCATTATAGCAGCGGGATTGACAGGCTTCCCTTTTCCCCAACTGTCTTAGAAAGGTTTGCTCGTTGTAATTAGAGCTGGCTCCTTAGAACTGGGACCCAAGAGCCTGTGCTGTGATTAGTTGGTAAACCTTTAAATGCCTTTTAATCTTAAGGTTCATCTTTTCTCTTGCTTGCTGTCAACTTCCTTTCTGTCTTAGAGACACGGGGTGGTGCAGCCTGCAGGGTTTCTTAGAGTCTGAAGTTTGATGACTGCATCCACCATGTCCTTTAAAAGTTTCCTCCCCCTATTTCTTGTGAACTGGTAGTAAGTTCTAGAGACTTGATCAGATTCTATTTTTTCGACAAGACCACATCAGAGGTGGTGCTGTGTGCCTCTCTCGGGAGGCACGTGGCAGCTGCTTGTCCCTCCTCGCATGGACCACGGACGTCTCACTCATCCCAGGACGTGAGGCCATGACACGCAGGCTCCTCTGTCCCTTCTCCACGTGATGATTGGAATATTCCTCAAAAGAGCAACTTGTTTTCCTTACCTTTCTCACTACCCTGAGGCCCAAATCACACAGGAGAGGCAGAACAAATGCTCCATTGTTTGCCTTCATTTTCCAATTTTCAAAAAGATTCTGGTTCCCTAGAATCTTCCAAAGGTGACCAGTAAGGATGTGCATTTAAATATGTTCCATGTCCTTGAACAATTGTAGTGAGTCTTCTATTTATAGTCAAGTTGTCCTGTTTCCAGCCCGTGGGAGCTCACCGATGGGGGCTCCTGGGTCCTTGTGATGTGCTATTGGCCGTCTTTGGCTTTTGGTCCAGGAAGGAGCTTGGGGTGCTTGTGCATTTCCTTCCTTCCTTCCACCTGGAATCGAATCTTCACAGAGGAGGCTAGTTCCTTTGAGTGGGAGATGGCATTTAGGGACCACAGTGTAGGTCGAGTATAGCTAACCCCCCTTCTGCTTTCCTCACTTACCCTCTGTCTGGGAGATACTCACTGGCACTAAATGGAGATAGTGCCAATCCCTACTGCAGCTCACAAAGCTCCACTTGGCGGATGTACATTCAACCAGGCCCCTTATCAATGAATACCCGAGGTCATCCCAGTCCTTTCCTGCCACAAATTGTCCTGCAAGGGATAGTTTTGTGCATGCATCTTACTGTATCCTTGCCAACGTATCTTTGGGATATATCCCTGGAAGTAGAGTTGCTGGGAAAAAAGGTAAATGCACCTGCAAAGTTCCTAGATATTGCCCCTTTGTGGATTTGCAACTTTCTCCTTTCCTAGAACCATGTATGAATATGCCATTGACAGCTTTTCCAACAGCAAATGGTATCAAACTTTTAGATCTTTGCCAATGTAATAAGCAAGACATGGTATCTCAGGGTAGCTTGAATTTGCATCTCTTTTATGAGGAAGACAGATTAATTTTTAAAATATGTCTAAAAACCATTTTGCCCATTTTTAGAAAGAGAGGGTGGTTTATCTTTTTCTCTATTTTTAGAAGTTATTTATTGCAGATGTTAACTTTCTGTCTTTTATATAAATTGCAAATGATTTCTCCAGTTTTATTTGTCTTTTACTTTGTTCATGGTGTTTTCTTGCCATCCCAAAGTTTTTTTGGGGGGTTTGTTTTAAATTTTTATGTAGGGACAGTAGCTTTGTAATGTAGCTTGTGTAGCTAAATTTCAGGAAGTCTTTGAATCCCCTGACATTTATGCAAAATTTTGAGTACAGGGCTTTGGGGGAAGGGAGGGGAAGGAAGAGTCTCTTGTTTTTCGTAGTGCCTCATATTCTACAGTTGCATTTCGATTCTCAAAATCTAAGAGTCCCTGCTCTTAAACTCGGCAAACACTGCCCCTCCTTCCACCGCCGCAGTCTCAAACTTCCCCACTGGACAACAGGGCTTGGGCGATTGCCCTATAGGCACTCCCAGCTCTGACCTGTGTTTTCTCCAGAGTCTCCCTGCCATGACCTCCAAAATCTGACTCCTCTCCTGGCCTTTTGGGGGAGCCGCCACCCTTGCTGGTGAAATTCAGCATGAAATCTCACCTGTTACCTCCCAGGAGACATACGGGCTGGGTGAGCCTTTGTGTTTGAAAAAGTCTCCTGTATTAGCTGTAGTGGACCGAGCCTGGGACGGCCCACTTGTCCTTCCCACAGGACACCCCAAGCTGGGTGGGCCAGGGAGACGAGAAGCCCTTCTTGTGACCCTGGGCCTCTGGCACAGAACTGCTGGGGGGTGGGCTGGGCCGAGGCTCCCCTCCACGGAGTGCGGCCCTTGCCTCTTTTCTTGGCTTTCGCGGGGCTAATCATCCAGCAGCTGAGCCTGGCCGGACAGAGAGCAGCCTCCAGTGGGGATGGGGCAGGGAAGGGGTTAATGTGTATGCAGAGATGCAGGAGTGTGTCCCCCAGGGGGACAGATCCAGGGCTCTCCCTGCACCCCCACCCCACAGAGTGCCTGGTGGGGCGCCCTGCCCTGCAGCTCAGCTTCCACAGCCCTGGGCTTTCCAGAGCAGCAGCTGCACCTTTCCTGCACCCATGAGGGCAGAACGGCGCCTGCTTGGTCCTACGCCCCACCCACCAGCCCTCCCCCCGACCCCGTGTCACTTTCAGAAAGAAGCATCAGATAGGACGCGAGAGCCTGAGGACCCTGCCCCGGGCTGCTTCCGGCACCTTCCGTACCTTGTGGCACCTTCACATTCAAAGCCACCGACCACCTCTGCCAACAGGTGCTGTGTGCGCAGCCCCTGGGAGCTGTCATGGGCCTGGGAGGGGACACCCAACTGTGTGCTGCTCGCAGGATGCACGACGGAACTATAAACACACAGATCGTTTAATAGCAGCAATTGAACAAGGCAAGCCACGCTAACAGTGAGTGTAAGAAAGACGACGCAGCCACGTTAGCGCCACACAAAATGGACCGTAAGCCAAGGAGCGTCCCGGAGACCACGAAGGACATCATGTGTGTGGGGGGGACACGGCAGCCGCCAAGGCACTGAACGAAGGCGCCTCACAACACAGGAAGCGAAACCGACACAACTAGAGGGAGAAATGGGCAAATCTGCATCAGAGCTCACGATGGTAACATCACTCTTCCAGAAGTTAATAGATTTTAAAGATGCTCAGGAAGGATAAAGAACATCTGAGCATCACTGTTAACCACTTCGACCTAACTGAAATTTATAGAAGACTTGACCCCACCACAGGACCCCGGGTGTTCGAGTGCGCCCAGACCGCGCGCTGGCAAAGATGGGCGCGGGCCATAAAACAAATCTCAGTGAGTCTCAAAAAATGTAAAAGTAACTCCACAGAGGGAGGGAGACAGGGGCCTGTGTGGCTCCAGAAACCCATTCTGGCTGGCATCTGCCACCAGGCCCAGGGACTTGTCTCCAAATTGCCTCAAGGGTTGTGGGTCTGGGGGTCGGTGGAGCAAGGGGGCCCGGGGAACAGGGCGCTGGGGCTGCCCAGGTGGGAGCTCTGATGCCCACAGTGAGGCCACCCCTGTCCTGCTGCCCAGCCCACCCTACCTTTTAACAAACAGGGGCCGAGGTGGAGCCATCGTTCTGTATCTGGGGAAGGGGGAGATGGTGAGATGAGAGTGGAAGGCTTGGCCTGGCGTGTCTCCCCAGCCCAGCCTCAGGGTGGATTGGAGCCGAAAGATCTGGTCTGGGAGAGGCTGGAGACCCCAGGTTCAAGCAGGTGACTGCGCGTGGCAGCAAATCTGGGCAGGGGGCATTCTCCACCCTTCTCCAGGGCGTTTGTGGCACAGACACAGAGGTCATCAGGAATGGCCATCCAGAGTGGATGCTGAAGCCAGAGCAGAAGCTGCCAAGAGTCACAGCCTGGCCCGTGGCTGGGTAGGGTCTGCCTGGGGCCTGAGGTTCTCGTTTCACCAGCTCTGCTGCCTGTGTGAGCAGACAGCCCCTCCTGAGCCAGGGAAGCTGCCTGCCTACCACCCGGGGGAACGCCCTGGCCCCCCACCCCCTGCCCCTCTGGCCTGCAGGGAAGGAACTGCAGGGGCTCCAGGAACTGGGCCTCAGGCTGCCTGGCTGGACGCTCCAGGCCAAGCCTGGGCCCCGGGTCTCCCTGGACCTGTTTGTTGGGACGCCCCGCAGGGACCGGCCTCATTGCGCTGCCGCCCTCTCCCCGCGTGGGGCAAGCAGCTGGGTTCAGCCGGGCACAGAGAAGGGGCCTGTGAGCATGGGCATGAGAGAAGATAAATATGGGACACCTCCTGCGCGCCGAGTGCCCGCGTGCACGCGCTGGGTTCCTTAAACAGCCAGTGAGGTTGGCACGATTATTACGCCCACTTCAGAGATAAGAACACTACCCAAGGGCACACATGCGATAGATGGCCAGGCCAGGATTTGCACTTGGCCTGTTTGACTGCACAGACTGTCTTCTTTTTCAAAATTAATTTATTTTTTTGTTAGAGGAGTTGTAGGTTTACGAAGAAATCATGCAGAAAATCTGGTTTCCGTAGACCCCCACGATTATTAACTCCTTGCATGAGCACATTGTTACAATTGATGGAAGGAAATTATTCTGATTGTACCACTAACTATAGTGTTTTATGACAATGATTTATGTTCGTGTTGTACAGTCCTATGTTTTTTTAATTCTAGTGACGTACGTGCAACCTGAATCTCCCCCTTTTAGCCACATTCGGTGTGTGATTCAGGGCTGTTGATTACGTGTGCGGCCTGCACAGAGCCGCCCCCTTCCCGGGTCCCCAGCGGCTGGGGCACAAAGCCTTGCCTCGTCCGGGGAGGCAGCCGCGGCTCTCACTGTTCCACGAGTGGCAGATTAAACGACTCCCACATCGTCCCGCAGCCGGGAAGGGGCTCCTGACGCCAGGAGACGAGTTCCGCCAGCCCTACCTGTGGCCTCCGTCACACGTCCCCTGGGGTGGAGCCGGCCGGCTGTCCCCAGGCCAGCTGGGGAGCCGCGCCCTGCAGCCCTGCCTCCAAGTGCACGGCCCGTCGTTTCTAAAATCCGTTTAGTTTTTACTCCCTGTCTGCTAACTTATCCCAGGTTCTGTGGGGCCCAAGTGTCTGCTTTCCTTTCTTTCATCTCAATTTCCATTCATGCCATTTATGAAATAACTGTATCGTTTTAAATGGATCGATAATGGATTTGCAGTAATTAATCTTTGAAACTATTTTCCATTCAATAAAATAGAGCTTACTCTTGATGTGCTCGTGTATGTGACAGGTTTCATGCTAAGCTCTTTATCAGCATGTGGATATCCTGGCACTGGAGAAATTGTTAGCTTGTTGGTTTGTGAATGGGTGGAATGTTCTTTTTTAAAATGGAAAAGCAGGGTGGGAGACGTTAAGTGACTTGCCTGAGGTTGCACAGCATGAGCCTGGCCATGCTGCTGGCTCAGGGGTGCGCACTCAGGGTGCACAGCCCACGGCCAGAACCCGCAGCCCGCGTCTTCGGGGTTACCACTTTCCGCAGCCCAGAACTCAGCTGCTGGGAGAGGGCGCAGTGCAAATGTGCCCCTCTGTGTGCTCAGGAAACAGGCCTCAGTGAACACAAAACCACATCTCAGCCAAGTCCGCTTCCAGTGGTATTTCTATTTTCCTCGACACTGCTCCCCATGTTGGTGCCTGGAGCTCCTGCTGAGGGCACAAACCAGGCAAACTTTGCACAGGGCAGGGAACAGAAAAGTGGCTTCTTGTTTTTAGAGGTGCCAGAGAAGGCCCTGTGCACCCTGCAGATATTTAGAGAATAGAATTTTCAGTTCCCTTTGCCTTCTGAGTCATTTCTTTTCCTTACGCAGAGAAGCCTTTGGTGGACAGGCTGGGCTGGGAGGCTAGACAAGGGGCGCCAGAAGCCCCCAGCACCCCTTCCAGCCAGTGCTTTGCAGGAGGGAGCTTGGGACGTGGCCCATTCCCCACCCCTACCCCACCCCTGAGCTCCTTGCCCAACTTTGCCAGGCAAAGCAGCTGCCCTGTCTGGTGGTCTGGGAAGGGCAGGTGTGAGCCTGGAGCAGCTGGGCCCTGGCAGGGTCTCGGCCACCCACGCCCCCCTGTGCCTGCCCTGCCCACCCCAGGCCTCCTCTGCAGCCGAGCACCCGCAGGGACAGCCGCGCCCAGCCCTCCGGCGCCTGAGTCCGGCCCGTGTCCCCTGCCGCGGCCTGCCCCGCCTTTGCCGGGCTGACCAGCCAAGCCTGCCTGTTTTGTCCATGGTGCAAATGCTCAGAAACATCCGGAACTCGCACTAATTCAATTAAACAATTAGCCGACCAAGCGGCAGGAAACGCCTGGCCTGAAAGCCTCTGTGGGACTGGAGCAGGCTGCCCTGGCCCCCCGGTTTGGTCTTTAGAGACTGCAAGGAGCTCGCCCCAGGCTCATGCCCGCTGCCCCCAGGATGCAAACCAGAGAGAAAGATCTGTCTGTGCGGTTACCTGCTCACATATTTTATTGGGCATGTTGTGGGTAGAGCTGGCAGCTGGGAAACTTAATCTGAATGTTGGCCCGGCCACTGACTCCTGACTCTGGGCCAACCTTTCATCTCTGGACGTCAGTTTCCCCATCTATAAAATGGGAATGTGTACTGTTGGGTCTTCTGGCCTTGCCAGGTCATTGTGGGATAATTTGGGGGAGGGAACAGGATTCTAAAATGTAGCCAACATGGACAGATTTGTTGCTGGTGATTGTCCTAAGGGCAGACTGCTGATGCCCAACAATGGGTCCCAGTTCCTTTCCCTTGCCATAATCAGCTCTAAAGACTAAAAAGGCAGTGGTCTTACTTTCCTGGCCTCCTGTGTTCGGCCACCAGGGTTGGCCATGTGACATGGTTCTCCCCCCCTTCCTGCCATGAGTTCTGAACTGATGCCCGGAGCTGAGGGACCAAGAGAAGCTAAGCCAGAGGACTAGAATGTGGCATAAAGAGAGAAGGACCTGGGCCTTTACTCCAGCAAGGGGCTACTGCACCAGCTGTGGGCTGTCTCCTCCACTCCACGTCAGGGGGGTAAGGAAAGCCCTACTTTTATTGGTTTGATTTTCTGGAATTTCAGCTCAACAAATCCTAAAAGATATCCTCCCCACATTTGTTTATTAAGGCCTCACAAACTATAGGTCGGAACAAAACCAATTATCCTAGAAGTGAGGCTGAAGAGTGGAGTCTCCAAATGTCCAGCATAATACAAAACACACGCAGGCACACCTCGCTGTATTGTGCTTTGTGTCATTGTGCTTTGCACATATTGCATTGTTCACATATTGAAGGTTGGTGGCAATTCTGCATCGAGCAAGTCTGTGGTGCCACTTTTCCAGCAGCACATGCTCACCTCATGTCTCTGGCTCCCGTTTTAATTAAGAGATGTACATTGTTTTTTATACATAATGCAATTGTGCACTTTGTCTGCAGTGTAGTGTAAACATAACCTTTATATGCACTGGAAAACCAAATAATTCACATCTTCGCTTTATTGCAGTGGATCTGAGCCTGTGATCTCTCCAGGCCCAGACGGAAGGCTTGACTTCCCGATTTGCCCTTCCATCCTCCCTGCCCCGCCCCGTCTTCCCATGTTCGCATTCTCAGGGTCTAGAACAGGGGCCGGCTATGGATTGCGTGCTCCCCGGCACCTGTGGACCTCCGCACACACGCGGCTGCACCCACGGAAGCGCTGCTGAGAGCCGGTGCCGTCTGCGTCCCAGCAGGATGGGTGCGCCTGTGCGTTTGCCACAAGGTCATCGTGGGGGCTGGTGAGTCCAGAGTCACAGGGAAGGTAAGGCCGAACTCTCGAGTCCCAATATCAGGCTGGAAACTCCAGAAGGAGCGGAGGGCGTCGTCTGGAGGCAGACGTGCCTCTGCTTCCTGCCCCTGTCCCGAGTCGCTGGGAAGGCCTCCAACTGATCGGGTGAGGGCCCCCCGCCCGGTATGTGGACAGCCTTCTCACCTTAGGTGGGCCGACGGCAGCCACCCATCCCACCCGCAACACGCTCCTCCCTCTGACCGGACCACTGGGCCCTGCAGCCCAGCCAGGGTGACATGTAAAACTCACATCGCGGGAACTGAGCTGCGTCGGTCGGCCTGGGTGTCCGCAGTGCGACAGTGCGGGACAGAGGTCGGGACTGCGCTGCCAACCCACGGGGAGAGACGCCCTTCACCCACGTGCCCATCCACGCACGATTGTTTGCTGAGGTCTGATGGGCAGGCGGTATTCTCCAAAGGCCTGTCAGCGGCCATGGCGCGGCTGGGCCTGGCAGGGGCCTTGCTCCACTGAGGGAAGACAGCCAGCGGGCAGGCCTCGCACGACAGGAAGCGCTGGGGAAGGGCGGAGAGCGTGCCAGGGCCCGGGCGGCTGCGTCGGGGCTGCGATCCCAGGGAAGACCCCCAGGAAGGGGCTCCGATGGCGACAGAACGGAGGGCGGGAGGCTCTTCCCAGGGAGGGAGGCCAGCAGGAGCCCCCGGGGGGAGCGGCTTGGCTTGGAGGCCACACTCCCACAGGGTCACGGTGCCCACTGGGCACTCTGGGGGGTGCTGCCTGCTACGTCGGGCGCCCCGGCTGCTCAGAGGGGAATGGACGGCAGGTGGGTGAGGGCGGCGGTCTGGGGCCCGCTGAAGCCCTTCACAGCCGTCCAGACGGGCCGGGTGGGGCGCGCATCAGGCCAGGGTCGCAGCTGTGGGCGCGCTGCTGAGCCCTCGGCCGCCTTGGTCCCGGGGCCCGGAGGGACTGGGCAGGTCTCTGCGCCGCCTGGACAGGGCCCCTGCTTCGGCTGTGAGGTCCTGCGGCCTCTCCCGCATGAAGGTGTCCTGGGCTGAGGGGGCCACAAGGGGCTGTCCCCGCTGTCCCTCGCTGTCTGTCCTTCCCGAAGCCGGCCAGGGGCCTCGGCAGGCACAGAGGGCAGCAGAGCCCCCCAGCCCCCCACGGCGTCCCCCGCAGCCCTGCCATCTCCCGGCCAGCAGGACTCCTGAGCGAGGGGCTGTGCCGCTTCCGTCGTGACCCTGCGAGGGAGGCTAGCTGGGGGGTCGCCTGGGCCTGACAGCGTGGACAAACTCGGGGCTGAGGGGGTCGGGAGGGAGGGGGGCTCACCAGCAGACGACGGGTGTGATGCGGCCTCTGTGCGAGTGGACGTGCCTGGTCAGGGGTCGGGCCATCCGTGGAGGTGGCCCCGCATCTGCCTGGGGCCCAGCCAAGAGGCGAGGCTGCACCTGTTCTAGGGTGTGCCGCCAGCTGCAGGCACCGCCTTCCCAGGACCAATAGGGCTTCAGGGCTCCCCAGCTTCTCCCGGGTCCTGCCTGCAGCCGGGGTCCTGGGAGCTCGCAGGTGGGCCGGGCTCGGAGCAGCAAGGCACACGGCTAGGAGTTGGGGGCAAGGCATGGCGAGCATGTCGGTTGTCGGCCACGGCCCGGTCAGCCCAGCGAGGTGGCATGCGGGGCGGGGGTGGGGGCGGGGGTGGGCCTCAGCAGGCGGAGAGGTGGCAGAGCTGAGGAACCCAGCTGGAGGCAGGCAAACGATGCCAAGGCGGGTGCCCGTCCACATGCAACCCCCAGCAGCTGAGGGGTCCTCTGCGGTGGGGGTCCCAGCGAGACCAGGGCTGTGGGAACCTAACTCTGGCCTGGTTACCTCGTCCATCCACTTTGGGGAGGCTGTGGTTCTCAGAGGGACAAGTAACCCCCAGCCTCTGGGCCACTTTACCCACCTTCCTCGGACAAAGGGACAGAATCTGGGACTCGTTTCTTAGAAAGCTGAAAATAGCACGTGGAGCTTCTATTTTACAGGGAAACGCTTCCGCTAGGTGGGATCTTCTAAAAATTTCAGTCTGACACCTATTTAAAGAAATCTCCAACAGGCCTGACAAACCCAGCCCTGGGAAGGCCACTGGCCTACACCCAACCAAGCTCACTGGGCTGGTCTGGGCAGCTGCCTGGCTTCCGAGAGCTGCAGCCCGAGGGAGCGAGTGCCGGGACTGCCCGGCCTGGACAGCCTGTCCCATCCCCTGCCGGCCCCCTGGTCTGCTCAGCGTCAGCAGTAGGGCCCCTGACCGACACCCCACCAGGCCGGGCACCCTGGTACTGCTTGGCTCCAGAGCCCACACACTCCTCTTGGCTCCCCAGGAACAAGAGCGAGCCAGTGCAGGGGAGAAGTAGGGAGGAGCATCCCACAAGCTTACTGTAAGTGCTTAACTGTTTCCATCGCCATATTCAACTTTGAAATTCTGGAAAGGAAGGAAGAAATGAAAGGAAAAATGTCACAACTCAACTCCTTCCCACAGTGACTCGGTTCAGAAATGAGCCTTCGTTGCCCCTCTTAAAAAGCAGAATCAATGCCATCTTTAAGGAAAACAAGGCTTTGTGACTGCGGGCCCAGCCTCCCAGCTAGGCTCTGCAGGGCAGGAGAAGGAGGCCAGTTTTCTGCAGGCCTGGCAGGCAGCAGGCAGGGGCCGGGGGCCATTTGGAGGGAGGAGGCTGAGACACCCCCTGCCATGGCCTCAGCTGTGAGTCATCCTACCCCACCCGCTTCCAGGCCCCACCCAACACGCCAAACGCTTACCCCGTCTTCGGAGGGCATCCTGCCCGTGGATTCTAGAGTGGGCCCTGGGACCCTGTGGGGCTATTTGGGTCCTCCTCCAGCCCCCTGTGATGGTGGCTCAGTCGACAACCGAGACAAAGGCTTACAACCTAGTTTTTTTTCCCAGTATTCCAGTGATTTTTCTTTTTTTAATGAAGAGGCTCAAAGGTCTGTGCTGTCATTCCTCCCACAGGCTGCACGGCTCTGGAGGGAGTGAAGAACACGCACACGTTTGGAGCACTGATTTGGTTTGGAAAGCTAAAATACTTAGATCCATTTATTTCCTTCATCACCTCGATGATTTCATAGCCCGAGAGACAGGTAACCCCAGGCAGCACACTCAGCTCCCTCCGTCCGTCCACTGAACATCTTCTACTGTGTTCCTGACGGGTGAACGTCTGAGCTGAGTGTTTAAAGAGAACATTTCCAGACAGGTGGGGAGAGGAGTGATCTCAGCAAAGTTGCAACAGGCCCAGCAACCAGTGCGATGCTTCCGGGCGGGGGGCCTGCCGAGGGGAGGGGCTGGCTAGCCTGGAAAAGAGGGCAGATGGCGCCGGAGCTTGTAAGCGATGCCAGGCGCCTGGCTGTATCCTGGGGCGAACGGGAGTGCTTGGAAAGATTTCAAAAAGGAAGTGAGCCTCTGAGAGCAGCACTTCACAAGGAACCCCAAATCCTGTATCTTGGGACCCATCTATAATGTCCTTTCTTTGGGCCATAGCTAGACTGTGACCACCTGCATGGCAAAGGAGGCCAGCACCCCTGCATGGGACCCTGTGCCCGGGGCAGGGAATCTCCACAGCTGTGGCATGGTCTTGTCAAAGAGAGGCCTCAGGGCCATCTTCAGATGTGGCATGGGGAGAATGAGCTGCCCCCATCCTTGGGCCATTGACTTGGGTTGCGTTTGGACGTGGCCGGGATTGAAGCACAAGGGCAGAGAAAGGAAGGAGGAAAGTGGCTCTGGACACTGGGGTGGGTGCAGAGTGATGTATCCCTGCTTCCCAGCCTCGCCTTCACGTGCTCCACGGCCACGGAGCTGGAGACCCAGACACGCCTCTGTCCACACGACGAGCACGGCCTGTCACCCCCGAGGGCGTGGGGACAGCTGTACGGACCCCTTGCTTGGGAACAGGCTTCCTGTCCCTTAACCTGAGCCCCCGGTCAGGGAGACCCCTTTGGACCACAGGACACCACACCAGACCCTCCCAGAGAGTCACCACTTGGCCGAGACCCACTGCTTCCCTCTCGCCTCGTCCCCTGTCCCTGCCATGGTGTTTTCGTCCCTTTTTTCTGCTGCCAGAGCTTTTCTGCATTTCATTGTTTTGGTTTGTTAAAGGTGCTGGAATGCAATATACCAGAAATGGAACAGTTTTATAAATGGAATTTATTACATTACAAGCTTATATTTCTAAGGCCAGAAAAATGTCCAAACTAAGGCATCCAGGGAAAGATACCTTGCCTCAAAAAGGCCGACGTTCGTCACGTGGGAAGGCACGCAGATGGTGTGTTTCAGTCTTTGTTCCTGGTTCTGTCGCTTCCAGCTTCTGATGCCAGTGTTTCCTCTCTGTCTGTGGGCCCTCACTTAGCATCTCTGGGACGCAACTCTGGGTTCTGGCCTGCTTACTGTCTCACGGGAAGGCACACGGCAATGTCTGCTGGGCTCTGCCCGCATCTAGGCACCCGCTGCCTCTGGCCCACTCCAAGCATCTCCAAACGTGTGTGAATATGTTAGCTCTGAAGCAGCTGTTTTCCAGGCGTCTGCATCTCGTGTGCATCTGAGGTTTCTCCAAGTGTTTCCTCTTTTAAAGGGCTCTAGTAAATGAATCAAGACCCACCTTAAATGAGTGGAGTCACATCTGCATCTAATCTAGAGGCCACACCCACAACTGGGTGTGTCACGTCTCCATGGAAACAACCCAATCAGAGTTTGCACCCTAAGCAATAGGACTGGCCCCGCAAGATTGGATCAGGGAAGAAAACATGTTTTTTTCTGGGAACATAATATTTTCAAACCGGCACAGGGTGCCGCCCTGGTCCTTTCACCCCTGTCCTTTCCACGAGCGCCCGTCTCAGACGATAACTTGGTTCCTTAACGAGTTTTCTGAGGACCCAGTCGGGGCCCTGGTGGCCTGGCCACCCTCCCTGCCCCAGGTGCTGTCCTGGGGAGCCAGCCTTCCCCAGGACCTGAGCCCCTCCCCAGGGTCCACAGAGCCTGGCTCTTCCACGCCCTGGACATTGTGGGTCACTGTCCTGCCCAGGACAGGGCCAGGCCTGAGCGGCTCTCCTGCAGCGCCTGGAGCCAGGGCCAGTGTCCTGGAAGCAGCAGCTGCACAGCCTGGAGCTGCCTCCTTTCCACGCCAGCTGCCCGTGGGGCGGAAGTGGGCGAGTGGGATCTGAGCAGCAGAGCCTTCAAGGTCGGAGCCAGCCGTGACCTCGCAGCGTGGGTGGGGAGAAGGATTGAGTCGCAGAATGGTTCAGAGACGGAGGGACGTGCGCCTCCCTGGTTCACCGGCAGCGGGTCTCCCAGTCGGGCTGGCGGCTCCTGCTCCGACCCACCTGCCTCCTGGCTCCCGCCGCGTGGAGCGCCGGCCCAAGGGCAAGGACAACACCGCGATGAAGCAGCACGTGGCGAGGGCCCAGCCCGCACCTGTCCGCGGCGGGTGCCACACCCCCGCCCCAGCGATGTTGGACCCACCTGCCGCTGTCTGCCAGGTGAGGCCACACCTGCTTCCCCCATCACCTGTGGAATAACCCACGGCCAAGGTCTGATCCAGCCTCGCCTCCCTTGGTACCAGGTCAGCCCTAGGGCATTCCCTGGAACCCACTCCGGGCACTGCTCTTCCTCCTACCAGTGTCCCCACGGCAGCGATGACAGGTGGGCGGGGGGCGGGACGAGGGCTTTGGTGTCTGCCGGGCCTGAGCTCCAGCCCGGGCTCTGCCCCCAAGGGCCTTGTGACCTGGCCGAGTGCCATCGCTTCCCTGGGTCTTTTCTTTATCGGCATCGTCGATACTACTTCCCGTGTATGGTATGCCAGGCAACCATCCATCTTCTTGTTGAATTCTTGTTTCTTGATAAAGGAATGAGGCTCAGGGAGATACTGAACTGCCCCAAGACCGGCTCCGCCTGGCTCTGTTAAAGAGTTTTTGCTCTAGCCGCGAGCTCAGCTTAGGCCAACAGCTTTCAGCAGGGACAGGAGGATGCGCCTGCTGGGGCAGCTGCGGGCAGTCCCGAAGGCCCTCCCCGTTCCTCCCCAGCGACCGCCCCGTCTGATGCCAGCCCTGGTCAGGACAGCCGAGTGGCTTTGAACCACCTCCCCTGGGAAGCCATGCTCTGCCAGGAGGAGCAGTTCCCACAGACTGGGGGGCTCCCCCCACTGCAGAGGAGAGGACTCGGGCAGCCAGGGGCAGGGAGGCAGCGGGCAGGGCGGGAGCACAAGCCAGCAGGGGCCCCAGCAATCCCAGGCCGGGTGGGAAATGTCCTGTGGCTCCTCTCCGCCCTGGGAATGGAGTCCAAACTCCTCGCCTGGAATCCAGGACTCTCCATGACTGGCCCTGGGCTGCTGGGTCCCTGGACACTGGGCCTCTGGGATGCTGCATCTCTCGAGAGTGCTGGCTCTGCAGCCAGGGTGCCAGTCTGTGTCTGCACCGCCACCCCTGCCCCGAGGTGCTGAGTCTCTGTCCCTGCCCCGTGGAACCGGAACCAGCCAGCCCGCACACCCTCT
Source organism: Myrmecophaga tridactyla (assembly GCA_004026745.1). Classification (NCBI taxonomy): domain Eukaryota; kingdom Metazoa; phylum Chordata; class Mammalia; order Pilosa; family Myrmecophagidae; genus Myrmecophaga; species Myrmecophaga tridactyla. The sequence goes on along the minus strand of PVIY010042972.1, from coordinate 5,695 downwards.
CAGATGCTCCTTGCTCTTGGGCTCATCCTGTCCTGCCACTCCAGCCACCCTGCCCCCATCCTGCCCTGGGGCCCAGGCCAAGGTAGACCCGTCCACTTCCCTCCTGGCCCGGGAGCTCGCAAGGGCAGTGCCTGATTCTACCACAGGACTTGCCCGGGCTCAGCACATGGCAAGGTCCAGTCAAGGTCCACAGATGTGAACTCCTGCCCACACTGAGAGTAAGTCGCCTCCCTCTTGAAGGCTTCCCCTTCCCAGTGTTTGTCGTTCTCTGCTCCCGTCCTTGTTTTTGCCCCATGATGTGAGCTAGCCTCGACTTACAGACTCCTGCTTTGTGGGAGGGCACTTTAGGCAAGCACCCTGGATAGGTGGGCAGGCTGGGCACTGCACAATTCCAGGGGGCACCACTTACGTAGAGCACGATGTGCCTGGTGCCCCGAGTTGTGCAAGGTGGCAGCTCTGTCCCCATGCCTCTGCCTTTCAATGCCAGGGCCCACCAGCTTTCCTCTCCTAGGACTCTTATCTTGCCAAGCAACTCGATTCTGGGGCTGCAGAATCACCCTGCAGATGTAGTCAGCTCCCTTGCAGCACTGCCCTCAAGGGAACCCCTGTTCTCTGTTCCCCTCTTTCATCACAGTACTGGAGGTTTTCTAGAGACTTCCTAGCCAGTCCCCTACCACTGCCCACTGGCCCTGCCTTCTGCTTAGTGAGAGTGACACATGACTTCTGGTCCTAATCGGGATACCTTGAGTGGGACAAGAATCCCTACGTACTAAACCATGACAACGGGGAGCGCCAATATGGCCCCAGGCACCGACGGGTATACGCTCCCTCGTGCTCAGTCTTAACTCAAGCAGTCTTGCTCCTTGGCCTCATCAAGCTGCTTCCCCACGGATGCCACTGGCTTGGCCCTAGGAGCTTGGGAATTTGTGGGGCCTGATTCTCACCTACATCCCTGACCCCAGCTCGCACTGCACACACAGGAGGAAGCAGGGACAGGGGAGACTCTGCCCTCGCTCGGCTTCCCCTCTCGGCTCTGACCGTGCAGGGTCTGAACTGATTTTGCCACCCAGCCTGCTCCCTGCTGCCTGTCCCTCTCCCATTTCCTGAGCCCACGTCCCTGTATTTGACTGGTGGTAGCTTCAAACCCACCCAAGGGAACAGCGCAGCCTCCTCTCTAACCTCTTGAGGACGCTGGGACAAGCCACTGCACGGCTCGGTGACTCGATTTCCTTATCTGGTAAACAGAAAGAAGGAGGGATAATGAGCCGCAGGTTACCAAACCAGAAGCGCTGCTGAATTAGTTCATTTAATCCTTCCAGCCACACTTCCGGAGAGATCACTATTCCCTTTGTACAGATAAGGAAGATGAGGATTAGATGTGCTGAGGCCTCTAAGGTCCCACGGGGCAGAGCCAAGATCTGATCACCCGCTCCCTCCCTCAGCTGGGTGGGAAGAGACCAGAGGGGTCCGTTCCTCGGGTGGACGGAAGGACAGGCAGCGCGCCTGAGTGACTCCCGAGGGCCGGGTGGGGGCAGCCACTTTGGGCCTTCTCTGTCCCCCCACCCTGCCCATCCTCAGGCGCACTGGCAGCCTGGGGAGACGTGGGGGAGGTGCCGGTGCCCCGCAATGTGGGCGCAGACCCACAGGCGCCGTTCCTGCCGGCTGTCGTCTGTCCCTGGGTGTGTGTCCGTCCCGGGGTCCGACAGGGGCAGTGCACCCCCCACGCTGGGCCAGCACGTATTTCCCTCTGGGCCCATCCCCGAGCTCATCTCTCTGAGGGTGAATAAGAAAAGGCCTGCGACATTCCTTCCTCCAAACCTCCCGGCTGCCCTGGGGTACCAGGGGCCAGGCCACCTCCGGAGCCCAGGATGAAAATAACCGAGAGATGGCGGCCCGGGACGGGTGGGGGGTCAGGAGCTGCTGTGGTTCAGGGCTGGGGGTCTCCGGTGGCCATGGTGTCGGCAGCGGGGTGGTGATGAGGGGGCCGGGGGTCCATGCTTCTGCTTCCGCCAAGACTTGCCTCCAGCCCTGTGGCTGCAGGGAATCCGGACACGCGGCTTCGTGACAGCCCGGCCCTTCCCAGGCCCTGCGGGCGCTGCAGGGTTTGGGGAGCTCATGAGATCAACGCAGCCCACGGGGCCCCGGGGTGGCCGCAGCGGGTGTTCTGAGCAGGGCAGGCCCCGGGCTGTGGGGCGGCCACAGGCTCCCAGGGCCCGGCGGGGCGGGTGGGAGGCCAGCGGCGCCCTGCTGGGTTTCGGATCACGGCAGCTGTGCGGGGAGGAGCTTCCTCACCCGAGGGATTGTCTCCAGCCAGGGGTGGCGGGGGCTGGGACAGGAAGGCGCAACCCAGGTCCGAGGGCCGAGAGGACAGACTTGTCCCCCGGGAGGCCCCAGAGGTCACTCTCCGGTCTGGACGGGCCAAGCGGTGGTTCCCGGGGGCGGAAGTGTGGGAAATGTGGCCCGAGTCCGCAGAGTCCCGCTGGAGGCAGTTAGCCTGTCTATATGGGGACGCTCCCCTGGACATGACTCAGGGACCCCAAAGAGCACTGGGCTGGGGGCTTCGGATGCCTGGCTGCCTCCACCGGCCCCTGGGGGGCCTGGGATGGGCCTGGGGCCCCAATGTCCCTGGCAGTGGCCCCTCTGTGTCACCACCCCCCGGTGGGAGCCCTGCGTGGTTGTGGGCTGGCTGTGGACTGCCAGGGGACAGGACTTGAGGCTGTTCTGCCCACCAGGCCCCGGCCACAGGGCTCTGCGTCCCCCGACGCCGACTTGGTAAAATGACGCCTTTTGCACCCATTAGGCCTCGGCTCCCTCGGTTACTGGGCTCGTGGTTGCCACCTGTGTTCACGTTTCCGCTTTGCTCTGTCCGCCTGGCCCCCCAGGTGCTCTTCTCAACACCCTGGCACCCGCGGCCTGCTGGAGGTGGGGACATCCCGCAGGGAACACTGTGGCCCCCCGCTCATGGGAACCAAGGCCTGCTCAGCTCTCCAAATGCAGGGCAAGACCTCGGGGGGCCTCAGGGGACCTGGGAAGCGGACACGGGTCTGCCCATTGCCAAGTCTGTTCTCTTTCCCTGGGAGAGGTGACAAGCGCCCCCTCGTCCCAGAGTAACTCCCTGCCACTCCTGAAGCCCGCTGCCCCCCTGCCACGCCCTGCGGGCTTCGGCCCCACCCCGTGAGAAGGCCGCAGCGTGCAGCCTGCCAGGGCTGGCTCTGGCGCCGAGTGACCTTGGGCAAGTCGCCCTCCCGGGCTGGGCACCAGCTCCCTCAGTTGTTAGACGCCAATGCTAACATCCCCTCCCACAGCTGCCCGGAGGAGCCCACGCGCTGCGCTCAGGAAAGAATTGCAACAGCCTCTGGACACAGCGTCTTCAAAAAGTCAGCCGCTACCCTTATCGCCTCTTCGCTCTCTCCCGTCGGGATCTCTGTGACTTGCCGGGCGTCGTCCCTCTGTCTGGTCTCCACGTATTTAAACTGTTCCAGTGTCTGGTGGCTGCCTCAGCCCAGCGATGTCCCTGGCCCATTTCACGAAGTAGCTTTGAAGAATGACTAATACATGGACTCATAAAAACCTCTGCTAAATGTCAAATGCTTAAAGATAACATTGCAGAAGCATGGGTTTTCTTCAAAAGAAAAAGGCTGTTGCACAGCCAGCCGGCGACAGAGAAAATAAGAAGTCTCAGAGTCGTGTGTGTGTGTCTATCATTCACTTAAAAATATTACAGAAAAAAAGAATGAATATGAAACGCGCGCGACCTGCCCCGACTCTGGCTCCCGAGCCCCAGCAGAGCCCTTAGAGGCTCAGCCTCGGCGCGCCCCGTGCGTCGGGAGCACGCAGGGCGGGGAGCTCGGGGCTCGGAGGCAGGAGAGGAGGGCTGCTGACGCCCCGCCACGCCTTGTGGGACCCTGCTGAGGGGACCCGGGCACAGTTGAGGCCCCTTGGACTTTGGGGTGAAGACCCCGAGAGAAGGAAGCTTTCCAAGGCCCGGGGAGGCGGGAGAGTCACAGACTCCCCCCAAGTGAAGGCTATCCTGGGTCCCCCGCCTCGTTCCGGGTCAGGGCTCCGGGCCTGTCCCCGCCCACCGTCGGGGACCTGGCTCAGGGAGCCGGCGATTTTTATTTCACGTAATATTACTATGCCTCAAGCTCCCCATGCCGCTGATAAAATCATGCCGCCTTACATTTTTTAGTGCTTATTATGTCCCAGGCATAAGCGCTCTGTGTGCATGAACTCTTTTAAACTTAATTACTCTACAAGGCCTCTTTCCTAGCTAAGGACACTGAGCATGGAAAGACCATGACCTGCAGCAGGACATACACTGGGAAGTGCAAGGGCTGGCCTGCGCCCCCACGCCGGCTCTTCAGAAGAGGGCACGGCGCCAAGGGACGAGCCGGCTTCATTCTCCCACGACCCTGTGAAGTAGGCGCAGTGACATCCCATTGGCCGTGCCGGGTGGCGGGCCAGGCAGCCCCTCCTCACCGCTGCCCCGGAGTGTGGACATACCCAGCGGTCGGCCACCCTCTGCTGCCGGGCGTCCAGCCACCCATGCAGGACTTGTAACTGGTGCTCCAGGGACGTTCCTGGGTGGGTGCAAGCACGTCCCTCTCCTTTCTGCCAGGCCCTGGGCGCGGAGGGCAAGTGGCAGGGGCAACAGGAAGCTGGGGGTGTCAGTCAGGACATGAAAGGACAAAGCCTGACCCCCTGTGAAAGGGCAGTGCACCTCACCCAGCTCTCGAGACCCCTGGAGAGAAGGAAGGTCTGCAGCTGCTCCGAGCTCTGCCATGCAGGCAGTGGCCGCAGTCAGGTCTCTTGGTGGCTTCTGCCCCCTCCTCCAAAGCTAGACCAGCTCACTCCTGAGATTCCTCACCAGCCCCGGCACCCCACTGGGCCCCTTCCTCCCATCCAAACTGACAGCAGCTTCTTCCATTAATGCCTCCCTCTAGCTTCTCTACCAGGCCCTGGGCTGCATATCTCCAAGGGGAAGGAGGAGACAGTTGCCCTCCAGCAGAGGCACGAGGCTCCCACAACCTGGGATAGAGCCACAAGGGAGCACCAGGGAGGGAGACTCGGACCTTCCATCCAGGTATCAGGGAAGGCTTCCTGGAGGAGGTGGCTGGATTCGGGCCTTAATGGCCTGGCTAGGGGTGGGGCTATAGCAAGATGTAGGGCATCCCTGGACAGCCAAGGGAAGCGTGGGGAAGAGTGGAGAGGGCTCAGTGTCTCCCCCGTGGTCTCCAGTACCCCAACTCTGAGCCTGAACCTACAAAGTCCACTCTGCAAAGTGAAAGAGTGATGGTTCAATGGGCTCAGCTTTCTTAGAAAAAAGTAACAACCTTCTTTGGTGAATTGATTCAGCCCAAGTAGCTCACTAGAGTATTCCTTCCTAGTACATGCAGCGTTATCTGTAAGGGGAGCCCTGTTGAATATGCTTTTCTCTGTCCCTTGCATTCCAGTGACATTTTAGCATCTTAAAAAATTAACCCCCACCCCACCCCCTGACGTAGCTCTGAAGGGAAAGGAAGCTAAAGGACTGATACTTCAGGTATGCAGGACTTGACCTCATTTATTCTTCAGTTTTTCAATCAACAAACATTATCTGATGCCTGTTCCATTTCAGGGCCACGCTGGGTGCTGGGAGACTGAGCGGCTCTGCTTTTTTACCGCTGCTAAAGTGAAGGCCATGCAGTGGGCTGGC
>PVIY010042971.1:0-20589 GCA_004026745.1 Myrmecophaga tridactyla | reverse complement strand
AAAAAAAAAAAAAAAAAAAAAAAAAAAAAAAAAAAAAAAAAAAAAAAAAAAAAAAAAAAAAAAGGATTATACATCACAGCCAAGTGGGATTTATACCAGAAATATAAGGGTGGTTCAACACAAGAAAATAAATTAATGTAATAGAGCATATTAATAAATTCAATGGGAAAAATCATATGATCATATGGATTGATGCTGAAAAAGCATTCGACAAAATTCAGCATCCTTTTCTAAAAATACTATAAAAGGTAGGAATCTTAGGAAACTTCCTCAACATCATTAAAGGGCATATGTGAAAAAAAACATAGACAGTATCATTCTCAATGGTTAGAGATTGAAAGCTTTCCCCTTGAGATCGGGAACAAGACAAGGATGCCCACTTTCACCACTATTATTTAATTTTGTACTAGAAGTCCTAGTTAGAGTGATTATGCGGGAAAAATAAGTAAAATGTGTCCAAATAGGCAAGGAAGAAATAAAACTTTCCTTATTCACAGCTAACATGGTCCTACACTTGGAAAATCTGGAGAAATTCATAACAATGCTACTAGAGTTATTAAACAAATTTAATACAGTGACAGGATACAAGATTAATGTACAAAAATCATAAATGTTTCTAAATACAAATAATGACCTAAATATGGAGACAATTAAGGAAAACATTCCACTTAAACTAGCCACTAAAAGAATCAAGTATCAAGGATTAAGCTTAAGCAGGGAAGTAAAGGACCTGCATACAGAAAACTAAAAAATGTTGTTTAAAAAAATTAAACATCTAAAAGATGGAAAGATATTCTGGTTCAGGGATAGGAAGGATGAATATTGTTAAGATGTCAATCCTACCTAAATTGATCTATGGATTCAATGCAATACCAATACAAATTCCAAGAACCTATTTTGAGGACTTGGAGAAGTTAGTTTTCAAATTCATTTGGATGGGGAAAAACCCTCAAATAGCCAAAGGCACTCTAAAAAAGAGTGAAGTAGGAAGATTAACACTTCCCAACTTGAAAGCTTACTACAAAGCCACAGTCATCAAAACAGCATGATATTCTCACAAAGATAGAAGTACAAACAATGAAACCAAATCGAGAGTGTGGAGACTGACCACCAAATTTGTCGTCAATTGATCTTAGACAAGCCTCCTAAATCTACTGAATTGGGACAGAATAATCTTTTCAATAAATGGGCTTGAGAAAACTTGATATCAACAGTCAAAATAATGAAAGAGGACCCGTATCTTACACCTTATACAAAAAAATTAACTCAAAATGGAGCAAAGGCCTAAATATAAGAGCCAGTACTATAAAATCCTGGAAGAAAACATAGGGAAACATCTTCAAGACCTAGTAATAAGAGGTAGTTTCCTGAACTTTACACCTAAAGCACAAGCAATGAAAGAAAAAATAAATAAATGGAGCTCTTCAGAATCAAAAGTTTTTGCGCCTCAAAGGATTTTGTCAAAAATGTGAAGAAGCAGCCAAGTCATTGGGTAAAAATATTTGGAAACCATACATCAGAAAAAGGATTGATATCCTAGGTACATAAAGAAATTATACAGTTCTTTTGTTAAGTTTTTTAATTAATAAAAAAAGTTTATAAAAAAAAGAAATTATACAACTCAACAACAAAACAATAAATGACCCAATTATAAAATGGGCAAAAGATATGAACAGACATTTTTTTGAAGAGTAAATACTAATGGCTAAAAAGCACACGAAGAGTGGCTCATCTTCTTTAGCTATAAGGGAAATGCAAATTAAAACTGCAATGAGATACCACTTCATACCTGTAAGAATGGCTGCTATTAAACAAACAGGAAACTACAAATGTTGGCAACAATGTGGAGAAGTTGGAAAACTTATTCACTGCTGGTGGTATATATAATGGTACAGTCCCTGTGGAAGACAGTTTGACGGTTCCTCAGAAAACTAAACATCGAGTTGCCCTATGGCCCAGCAATACCACTACTCGGTCGATACCCAGAAGAGCTGCAAGAAGTAACACGAACAGACATTTTAACACCGATGTTCATAGTGATACTATTCACAATTGCTAAAAGATGGATGTAATTCAAGTGCCCATCAACAAACAAGTGGATAAACAAAATGTGGGAAATGCATATGATGGAATATTATGCAGCAATAAGACGAAATGAGGTCCTGAGGCACATGACAACAGGGATGAACCTTGAGGAGGACATAATCCTCAGCAAAATAAGTCAGACACAAACGGAAACTGTATGATCTCGATATTATGACTCTGGTAAAGATGACAATGTCAAGGCGCAGAGAAGCCAAATGAGTTGCTCTGACTAATAGGCCAAGAGGTGATCAGTTCCTAGGCAGAAAAACAATGCAATTTCCTCTGATATTCTGCTCTAGTAGGATCTGAAGATTTGGGGGACAGATGGGAAATGTGCTCTGCTGCCCACATGAACTTCCCTCCTCTTCCCTTCTCTCCCTCCTCCCTTCTCTCCCTCCTTCCTTCTCTCCCTCCTCCCTTCTCCTTTCCTCTAGGTTTCTATCTCTCTTTCTCTATCTTTCTTCCCTTTTTCCTTCCCCAAAAATAAAATAAAAGAATAGCTCACATAGTGAACACTCACTGTGTCTCAGCTGCTATCTTAAGTATGGTCTATGTATTATTTTATTTACTCCTCCTGCTCTTGTTATCCACATATCACAGAAGAAGAAACCGAGGGTTGGAGATTTAAAGTAACTTGTCTGCCACCACCCAGTCAAGCATTGGCCAAACCTGGACCTAAAGATAGCTCAAAAGACTTTGGAGCACTATTTCCAAACTGCAGGTCATGACCCACTAGAGGTGTGGTAGTTAGATTCAGTTGTCAACTTGGCCAGGTGAAGGCACCTAGTTCTGTTGCTGTGGACATGAGCCAAGGGTATATGAACCTCATCTGTTGCTGATTTACATCCATAGTCAGCTAGGAGGCGTGCCTGCTGCAATGAATGACGTTTGACTTAATTGGCTGGTGCTTAAATGAGAGAGCTCAACGTAGCACAGCCCAAGCACTCGGCATACCTCATCTCAGCACTCGCAGCTCAGCCCAGGCCTTCGGAGATGCAGAAAGGAATTACCCCAGGGAAAGTTGTTGGAACCCAGAGGCCTGGAGAGAAGACCAGCAGAGACCATTCTGTGCCTTCCACGTAAGAAAGAGCCTCAGTGGAAAGTTAGCTGCCTTTCCTCTGAAGAACTAACAAAATAAATCCCCTTTTATTAAAAGCCAATCTGTCTCTGGTGTGTTGCATTCCGGCAGCCAGCAAACTAGAACAAGAGGTTTGTGAAATCAATCTGGGAAATCATCATTAGCATAAAACAAGAGAATAAAATAAAAATGGGATGGAATAGAATAAGATAGCACAGAAAATATCTTAGGGCACCACAAGTAAGAGTATTATTTTACGAAACTTCTGTTTTAAACACATTTGCACACGGGTATGTGTAAACTGATTTCTGATGTCATAAAATGCACTTTTCACTCTGAGTTATAGTTTTAGAAAATGAAATATATTGCCCTACAGCTTGAACACTTAACCATTATAGTACCTCCCACCTTTTTTTCTTTTTAAACCCCCAGTTATACAAAATCTAAGTGGATTAATTTTTATTTATCCTGAATGAAACTATAGCAAGCTGATTTGACAAAGCTCAGCTCTGTAGTTTGGTTTTTAAAAGCTGCATACCATAGGATGGAAGACGCATGTTGCTGCACAGCAACTTATTCTTTTCTGCCTTTAAAAATTCATGTTAAAAGAAGAAAAACATCCTCCTTGTATCAGAAGGAACTCAGGACAAAATTGAACACGTACCACTCACAACAAAAAATAATGTAAACACAAAGTCTCATTTATTTTTGTCTGAAGCACAAAGGAGCTCACTTAGCACAAGAACGATAAGCAAATCAACACAAATATTGAGAAAAATTTCCCCACAAATACATACATATATATTCTTAAGAGCTGCGATCAGGAGTTTAACAACAAGGAAAGGTGGTTTTCTCTAAAGACTGCATTCTGACAGGTTTTTGGGTGGGAAATGGACAGGCACATTGCTGCCACATAACACATGAGCTAAGAATAACATCTGTTACTCAGCTTGTTTAAACCTCGTGAACCGTAAAAGCCACCTTACTATGTACATTTAATTTCATCATTGGCTTGTGTGACTTTTGCATTTCACTAAACTTGGACTATGTCTGCAAATTAACCACATGATTCTTGGTCTCTCACACTCAGGGCTGTGGGAAGGGAAGGGAGATGAGGCTGGGTGTGAAAATGTACCTGGTGACCAATGCTGGGGTTTTCTAATAGTGTCTATTCATTTGCATACTTCTGTGCATTTCCTTTTGAGACATTAGCGAGTGTGAGCGTCCAAATTCATACCTGAAGCAGTTGGGTAAATATGAACTTGCAAACTTCTCCAAAAAATAACTTTAAAATGCGGAACAATGCATTCAATTTAAAAATGAGTCCCACCATCCATGGAACATTTGTTAGTACACATTCCATAACTCAGAACATCTTTATCCTCACCTTAAAAACTGGACAACAAGAAAAGATTCTCAACAGGCTACATACAAAAACATCCAATTCTGAATGTCTTCTGGGTATAGCACAAGGTAGAATGGATGCGACATGCCTTACAGCTTGCTTTCCATCTGCCTGGCTCTAAGGTGAAAAGATTTAAAATAAGAGAAATATGGTAGGGAGTGAAGATTCAAAATACATTGCTGGATCTCATGCCCATTATGTATTTCCTTTCTAAGATCTCAGCTTAGCCACCAGCAGGGATATTCAAAACCAGCTGAGCATAATAGGGAGTATGTTCCTTCCACTTCCTTTCCTTTCATGGGTAGAATTCTCAAGGAAGTAAAGAAGAGATTCAATGGGATTCAATGCTCAATGCTCACAAGCATTAACTCAGAAAGCCCTCCTCCTAGGTTGAAGAGAGTTTGTTCTGAGATATGCTCTTGGATTCCAAAATCTTAGACAGTTAAACTAGAGAAGGAGCTGGGGGATAATAAGGGAGCAGAGTCTTCTCAGCCTCAGTTTACAATTACTACGACAACTTCCTATGCCCTAATCTTTTATTTCCCGTGTTTCAGTCTCATTTGAAAATAACTCACCTTAGCTGATTAGCTTGCTTTTGTGTTCTAGTTACAAAAACATTTTCCGAATTTATGATAGTCAACACTCTTAAGTTTTTGCCTTTTAAAGTGTATTCCATTAAAAATACCAGGAAACATGAGGCAACTGGTGTGGAGTACACTGAGGGGGCTGACAGGAAGTTTGAATTCCTTCTTTCCTGTCAGAGAGCAAAATACTCAAGCATAAAGTGGCAAATAGGATTGGCTTGGAATACTGCCTCTCCGCAACCTACATCGGACAAAGGCAACATTTCAAAGTGCAGAACCACTGGCCACAGGTATGGCTAATGCCTACAGTACTTACAAGGAACGTATGCAAGATTCAGGCACACTGCCCTTGGAGAAATGAAGCATAAGTTATAAGGGAAGCAGGGAGATCAAAGTATATATAAACACTTCAACGCATTCCGTTTTTACTAAGAAAGATATGCAGGTCTTAACATACTCTCAGAGCTAAATTTAATGTTTGACAGATTGGTTGGCTATGGTCATTATTCCTGCTTCTGACGCCACAGTTATTTATATTTACTGCATGTGCATCCTAAATCTAAACGAAAACTGACTTTTAACATCAAAAATGACCACCCTTAAAGAAAGTAAAAGTTTAGATTCTGGAACCAGCTGGGACTAGCAACTGCCTATTAGTGATCTTAAATATCTCATCTAAATTCCTGAGCCTACTCACTTGGACTAGACACCACAGAAGCAAGTTCCTTTGTCAGGGACTGGACAATAAAGCAGAAAACACTTTCTGGTACTATGGAGAAGTGGGGAGATTTTTGGCAGGGCACATTGGACATAGCTCAGGAAAAAGAAATACTGGAAATACAAAGACTGGGACTAGAAATTGTGTTACTTCATATTCCACAAACACTAACTCTGATATTTAAAAACAAAACAAAACAATACAAAAATTTGTTCCATTTTAGGTATAGTGTATATGCAATCAAATCTAGAAACGTTTCTACTGGGAAAAAAAGACTGGGCAAATTACTGCTGAATGGAGATGACTGTGAAAACAAAATTTATAATGCAGGGAAGGGATCGTGCCCTTAATTCTGTTAATATAGAGTTAGTAATATTACATAAAATTCTTGACTAAGGTAATATTAAGTCATACCTAAACTCTAGATATAAGTGCCATGACAGATTAAGAAAAACTATTCTTTTCCCTTGTTGGTTTATAGTATTTGGAAGTAAATGAGAAAAACATATAGGATTTAAATTATATATTCAAATCAATACTTCTTAAGGATTTATACTACAAGGTCATAATTTGATTTTAATTCTATTACATTGGAAGGCATACTATATTAGTTAGGAAGTATAAAACTGTTCAGTGCTCCTAGATGTTTAGTACAGATGAATATAAACATGAAGTGGTACATCTTTTTTTTTTTTACCCTAAAATTCGAATACCTCATCATTATAGGGAATTAAACAGACAATTGGATAAAATTAGAAAATAGAGCACTTGCAATAGGCAGAGTTTAAAGATTTTAAATAAATGTTTAAACAAGATTTTTGCTTCCCTTGAAAATTCTAGCAGATTGATATCTGAGTTTGAGATTTCCTGCAACTATGTAATAGTGCTTGGGTAGAATCAGCCATTGTAATGGAATCCTTTGTGTTAGTATTGACACCTCCACTACCTGCCCCAATTTATGAGGATTCCAAAGTGGGGTTTGGAATTTCTTTCACCTGTAACAAAACTGAAGCAATAAAAACATTGTACAGTCATAAATTAAGGTGATTTAAAAATACAACTATTTATGCAATGTACTTATGTGAATAATATTCCTAAGAGACTTTGTATCTTTAAGACCCACTTCTATCAAACACTTTTGAGCACAGAGCTACATTAAGAAAGCAGGTGGCATTCAATATCTGACATTTCATCCCCAAAGAAGGCAAAGCACAATAATAACACATCTCTGACATGTAAATCCCATTAAGTGCAAATTTCCAGGACATAAATCAATCTAGAAGCACATTTTACAATTCAACAAATTTCTCTCTTAAAAATCAGTATGTTCCTTATGCAATTTTCAAACACAATTCTAAGTGATTTTTCCAAAGCTTGTTCATGGTCTCTCACCCAAAAATATTCTCACTGGTCCATTTTCATTTACAGTTTTGTAATTTTCACATTTGATAGCTCAAAAGATTTAACCTTATATGAATATCTTTTCTCTCCACATATCAAAATAAGAAATAGATTTTACTTAAATCTCATAGTATGAATACCACCAGCAAAAACATTCCCTTATGTTTGAGCTTAAAGTAAATCTGAAGAGCTCAAAAGGGAGAGATCTTCATTTCACGAAATTATGAAGTCTCCCAACCAGGGAGTTGAGATCAGTGCAACTTTCTTCCAATGATTTCTCAAGTGAATACTGGAACTAGACACAGAAAGTAATAGTCAGCCCAACAACAAGGTACTATTTTTTGACTTTCTAACTCCGCCTGGGCAGAAAGAAGGGAGACGCCAGAGCCACGGTATCCCGGAAGAACTTCGCAGAAGCCGGAGGGTCTTACACTGAGCTTGAAAATGGGACCACCTGCTTCCCGCCCACATAAACCTCCTCAATATTTCGATCATCTCCTGAAAGAAAAAAATCAAGGCGTCATTTATGCAGTGTTTTGGTGTTAATAATGATTTTCACTGCTATTGGAAGAGATTAAAAAAATTTAAAAACACACATTTTTGTTTGTTTGTTTGTTTCCACACTTCTGAGGATATACAAACATCGCCTGTCTTTTCTCTCAGTGCATAATCCGGACAGGGAGACGCGACCCGTGGGAAGGGTCTAACATGAGGATTAGGATGTGAATTCCGCACCTAACGTGGAAATCACATAAAGTTGAAACGACCTTCCGTCATTGTCCTTTCCGTTGATCCCCAGCCGAGGTAGCTGCTTTGCTTTTCCAGCTCCGTGTTGTAAAATGTAACTTGATCCTTGAACTCCAGAATCATACTCAGTGTGGTGAGATGGTCTCAGGAACCGAGCGCCACTGGAAATAACCCCCCAGCTCTCCCATCTCAAATTCCCTGGGCAGGGAGGGGGCTGCTGCGCCCACTGAACAGAATGGGAGATAGGGTAGAATCGTTTGCACTGTTTACGGTTTCTTTCTCTCAGTGAGTAGAAATGGATGCACATAGAATTGAGGGTATGTGTGGCAAGAGTCCAACATCCACTTACCACAAATACAACACAGTGTGGAAGACTGTGGAGTACAGACTGAGTCTAAGAGGAATGGACATGATGACCTTTCCCCCTTTGGCCTTCCAGTCTCCAGGGTAAGATTTATGACAGGTCTGGAGTATTGAGCACATTTCAAGTAATGTCGTTTATTGTGCCTTAAACAGGCTTAACCGTGTTAGTAATAATAATTAAAAAAAAAAGGCTCAAAGCAAATTATCACAGATAGGCTTAACATACAGTATGATAAATACAAAGAGCAATACCCAACAAAAAGAAAAGAAAATATTTTATTTTACATAGATAAAGATATAAATGTACCTACCTAGATAGAGGAACTTCTGGATAACAGCCTAAAATGGAAAATAAAATATTTTGCAAACTTTAGAAAAGCGAATTTATAGCCAATGATTGGCAAAGCACAGAAATATCTATTTTTTATGGCAAAATCAAATTCTCTTAATTCAAGGCAAATTATCTTCTGCCTAAACATTTTTTTTTACTATTATTATTATTATTGCTTGAAAGCTCTTGGAATATAACCTTGTAATCTTCAGAAGAAAAGTGTTAAATGAATTTTTAAAATTAATTTAGTAAAATAATTCAAAAATTTCAAGAGGTGTATAATGTATGAAAAATGATTGGATGAATGGGACTGAGCCTTTATTTCCAGAAATTCACTCTAATAAAGGAGTTATTTATTAAATAACAAGCAAATGGTCTAACTTCAAATAATCCAACATCTTTATTCTAAGAGCATCAATATGTTATATTTATTATCACATCTATTCTCATAAATGGATCAATTTATAAATGGCAATAGTCAAAAATTTTTAGAAAACCTAATATCTTACAAAGAATTGTTATTAAAGTAAGAAGAAATACTTTATTTTATACAAAAAAAATTTTTTAATAAGAGGAACAAAGTAAGTAAAACCCATTTTCTTATAAAATTAAGAAAATCAATGTAGCTCAGTAGTTAAGAGCCCAGCCTGTGGTAGTCACAAAGTCTTAGGCTGATATCCAAACCCAGCCACTTAATTACTAGCCAAGAGCCCTTAGGTAAATCACTTAACCTCCCTTAAGCCACACTATCTATGTATAATATGTAATGTATTCATATTAATACTAACTATACCCCATAGAGTTGTTCTGGTGATTAAATAAGATGATGTATGAAAATGCTTAGCCCCATGCTCATCTAGAATACAGCAAATGTTCTGTAAGTGCAAGCTATATTATGGCTGCTTATAGGAAAAATGCATACAAAATACAAATATTTTGTCAATATTATTCTTCTAAATGATTCTGTCATGAGTCATAATACTAATTCAAAGGGATTAAGTTTCTTTCCTAAGATCCTCCTGCTTTCCATTAAAATGTTTCTGGTTATTTTTTCTATAGAGAAGCTCTTGTGACTACTTCGTGGAATAAATGCTTTTTAATGAATTTACTTTCACTTACCTCAGAAATATCACCAACAAAATCCCCATAAAACAAGTCAATGGGAGAGTCTGATGCTTTGGGGTTGATCAGAAGTGCATCAAATTCTTTGCCCACTTCAAAGTTTCCAATCTCACTATCCAGTCCCAGAGCTACAGAGTGGAAAATTAATAGGCAGTCAGTATTTGGAGCCATAAGCCATGCAAAAGTCTCAGTTTGCAGGGACAGAGTCCACCAACATAGCACTAGAAAAAAAAAATTAGTATCTTAGTAGTGAAGCAGGAACATTCTCTCATTCCAGTAGCTCATGAGACTTTTACTTATAGGAAGCAGAGAAAAGACAGGAGAAAAATCTGAGAATAAAAACAATTTCCTTTATCACCGTGATCAGAATTCTGATGGTCTCTCTCTCTCTCAGCTCTATTGGATACTACATAGCCCAGCTGGTTTGTGATTTCCCCTCACTCCTCTAAAAAACATGACCTTCTTATTCTCCCCGCAAAACTCCAATTCCTTTCCCTACCTTTCCCCCCTTTCTGTTTTGTTAAATACCTTATAAGACCTATTTTCATGAAAGCGAAATGAACTTCAAATAAATAAAAAATAATCAGGCTTTTATACATGTGCTGCTGCAGATACAGTCATCACAAATTTCTCAATTTAAATCTTTTGAATAGGCAAAAAATTTACTTTTCAGAGTAAATAGATCTCATAATTCAAGAGTCCCAGTGCTTTTGAAAGCAGTCTGATTCAACCGTGAAGATTTTCTCGTTGCCAGAGAAGTGTGGTTTTCTTAAACAGGGTATATAGGTTGATAATATCTGTTTGCTTGTCCATCTCATGGCTAGAATTCATACTCCATGAATATGGCTGGCTGGGTAAGTATATCTCTCATTTTTATGATTTAGTTTTAGAGGATGGGGTACTTAGATTTCTGAGTCAGTAGGGGTATTGAATCCAAAGTGCCTCAGGGCCTATAACCTGAGTAGGGGTATCCTGATGTAACAACTGGAAGCATGAATACAATGATCAGGTGGAATACAGTTTTATTTATTTCAATTTTATATGTGTTGGTTGTATTCTATCACCTTTAGAACATAATCTGATACGAACATTTTGAATCACATATCCCTTTTAGAAATATGCATGGATTTCCAGAAATCTTTTGGAAATTCTCAGAGCACTGACTTAGAATTCCTACTTGTTTCCAAAAGAGTATATAAAAGGAAATACTTTTATTCTCAGAAAAAGAAGAAAAAAAGATTTTTTTAGCTAAAGAACTCTCACAGCAAGACAAGGATGTTAGAATAGGAATTTTTAAAGCAGTTAGGTGACTTCAACTAATTGCATGAGAGACTAAATGTAATAAAAAATTGCTGGAAATTCTCTCCTCCTTCACAGTTTACACACTATTTCTTTTTTCCCTTGACAAATAATTATGACAAATACGAGTTTTAGATAACTGCTTTTAACACAAAATTATTGTGTGTTTAATAGGCTAGATAGTTATTTACCTTTGCCGGGTACAGGTAATTTTCACGATATAAACCGATAGGACATTGTTTTATATTCACTAGAACATGAACAATTAAAGTGTGAACTAACCAAAATTGACACAGTTGCTTTCAGCGCCTTTCTTAATTGCTCTAAATTCAAATTGACTCAGATATGTACAGCGGTTGGTAAGCAGCTCAAATGCATTTCAGGAAGTGCAGTTTTGCTGCCTTTGGAGCAAATGTTGGCTCAGGGAAGGTGAGTTATGTACATCTAGATCTCTTAAGAGTGATCGTAAAGACCGGGAAGATGCCACACTTTAAATAGGGATCCGTTATCTCATTTCACTTAAACCATAGTGGAGACACGGCTAAGGAGAAGACATTCCATAACAGTAAGCCCAGTGGTCCAGAAAAGAGATTGAAAAGCTACACAGCAAGGTAGAAAAGATTTGGTAGGCACCCCATGCTGGCTTTCTCAGAAACAGGGTCCTGATGAAGCAATTCACAGAGGACCTAGAATTAAAAAAACACTATTTAAATACAATTTGTTTGCACATGAAAATAAGATGGTAAAACAACTACTCGAACTCAGATGTGCAAACATGGGGTAATGGTGGTGGCTGTCACACTTATTTAAAAAAAAAAGGGTGGTTTCAAATTTGAGACTTGAGAAAATGAACCCACAGATTTAGCAAAATGCAAACAGCATAATCCCTACTGGTTTTTCTTGAAACGTCCTTTATAGGGTTGATTGTAGCCTAGGACACTCAAAGAAGAGTCTCTTTCCAAGACTCTGCCTCCATTGCATTTCATCTTTAAAACCCTGGGTAAGTATCATATATCTTTAGCTTTATTTATTATTTAGAAATAAATAAATAGGTTTCATGCTATTTTCACTATCCCCCTCCTAGATTACACTGTAATTCTAAAATGACTTAAAACAATACAACCAGCACTGCTATTTTTTTCCTACAAAAATATGGTTACGTGTGAGAACTGGGAAAAGCTGGTGAACGATATTTGCCTATCAACCAACCATATCTTTTTATTTTTCTCCTTTTAAAAGAGGCTCCGGCAATTAGGAAACTTAAATATATAAATGAAAAACATGGTCTAGGCAGGGATTTAAATAGGGAAGATATCGCAGTTGAAGGCAACAGGTAGGAACCTCCACTCTGACATCAGATTTTTTCTGGATTCAAACTGTGGCATGCTGTAGCTTGACAGCTGAGTAAGCCTCAGGTTCCTTGTTTGTAAAATAGAATTAATAACAGTGGTCATGAGAATTAAGTACCAATGTACATAAAGTGTGCCTCCCATATCGTAAGTGCTCAGTAAATCTTGGCTATTATTTTTACTATCGTTATTATTATCAGTGAGGACAAAACAGAACATGTTACTCGACTCAGTGGGGCATGTTACTTGTCTTAATGTGAAAACTGGTTGTTTTAAAGAACTCACATGCCCGTGACCAATATAACGTAAAGCAATTAATGAAGGAGACAAGTTGGCATGGTTATACATCGTGTGAGAGAAAAATAAAATAGTCATTACCTTGGCTCCCTCCAAGAGTAGCTAGTCTGAAGACTTCTTTGAGAGTGAGGCTTTTCTCATTTACCTTATTAATTAAAAGGATATTGGAAACCATCACTGCCCTCCTGATTGCATCAAGCATTGAAGATGAATAACCTCCTGCAACATCTGCAGTAGATAAAATAAAGTCAATAGCGTTACCTTATGAGGACAGAAGGAATGTAATGTTTTGTGCCTTTGGGTTTTTTGTTTGATTGCTCACTTGTTTATTTATTGACATATCTAGTCTCTAATATACTTAAAGAAAAGTTCTTAGCAATAAAGACAGACTAATCACAGGTCAACATTTAAAGGAATTAAAAACCTGCAACTAGTATCGAATGTATACCCAAATGAGTAGTTAATGAAGTTGAGAAGAAATTTTTATCCCTGAATATTCCCTGGCAGAACATTCAGGGAAATTGTCCAAATGTGACTGCATAGTTATAAAGATAATTTAGATAACATAAAATAAGCTTATACTTTTATACTACAAAAACTTGCCCTAACTCTATTTTAATTGAGATGAGAGCTTATGGAAAATTTTAAAATCCATCCCCTTATAGTAAATTTTCAGGAAATAGCTTTTAGAATGTACTTTTCTAGTGTAATAAATAAGCATATGGATAGCTTTATGTGTTGGTTGACATCATTAGATGAGGAATGAGATTTTTAGTGATTTAAATAAAGTCTCTAATCATAATTAAATTGAAATATTACCTTTGTTAAGAACAAATGTCGAAGTATTAAGTGAGTTTCTATAAATAAGTGTCAAGTAAATTAGCATGTTTTATTAGAGGAAAAGTGCATCTACAGCTAATAAAATACACTTTCTTTCAAGGTATCTTTCTATCATTTCTAGGTACACATATATAATTGTTAGTGCCAAGATAAAAAAAGAATCATTTCTAGGTATACATATATATAATTGTTAGTGCCTATATGTATGGCCAAGATAAAAAAGTAATAGCCTATTAATAATTCTATGTTGCAGTTCAAGAGTAGTCAGGTATGCAAATACTGCTGAGAAACCCACTGAGGTAAGGACACAATGGAGCCTTTGGATCCATCTCCAAATACACTCTCTGATCTTTAGTCACTTTGGTTCTCCATATCACCAACTTCATTTTCTCACAATAATTTTACTGCTCATGGCCTCCCATGTGGCTGGTTTGCTTGCCTTTTAATGATGTATAATTAAGCTATCATAAATTGTACAGATCTTAGGTGTTCACTTACAATGTGGACAAATTATATATATCCATTTAACTACTTTCTAACAAACAAGACATTAAACATTTCCATCACTCCAGCAATTTCCTCATGAGGCCCTTTCCAGTCAATTCCCTTCCCCACTGGCTCCCACTCCTTGGCAACCACTTTCTGATGTCCATCAACATAGGTTCGTTCTGTCTCTCCCTAGGTTTCATATATATGGAATCATACAGCATGTATCATTTTGTGCCTGGCTTATTTCACTTGAAAAATGTTTTTGAAGTTTGTCTATGGTTTACATGCATCAGTGGTTTGTTCTTTCATTTGTTTTAATTGCTGAGCAGTATTTCATTATATGAATATATCACAATTGACTTATCGATTCTCCTATTGACAGACATGTGGGTTGTTTCCATATTTTATTTATTATGAATAAACCTAGTATAAACATTCTTGCATAAGTCTTTGTAAGCAAGTGTTTGTATTTCTCTTGGGCAAATACCTAAAAGCAGAATCACTGGGTCATATGTAGATGACATTTAACTTCATAAGAAACTTCCAAACAGTGTTCCAAAGTGGTTACCTGCCATCCAGCAGTATATAGAAGTCTATGTGTTTTTTATTCTGATTTTTTAAATAGTTTCCTCCTTTCATTTTTAAAATGACCAGACTTGTTTCAGAAAGGCTAAAGAATGGCTGTTCGTCCTACTTTCTGTCCATGGTATAAGGTTAAATAATGTTCTAAATTCTACAACCGAAGAGTGAGTTGATATGTAAAATTCCTGTTTAGTAAACAGTGGAGCATAGAGTGATTTCTGGAGTAGAGAATGCATAGACATGCACCAGCATGCTCCAAGTCAACAAGCTAATGCATCAGATTTAATCAAACATTGGCTCAACACACCAACCTTGCTCTTTCCTTTTCAGAGCAATCTTCATGACTAGTGCTGTGTGCCAAGCACTGTGCCAACCACTGTACATGAATTTTTTTCATTTAATTCTCACACTAATCTCACAAGTCAGACATTGTTGTCATTGTTTTTGTTGTTCTTCTTGTTGTACAAATTAGGCAAAGGAGGTCTCAGAAAATTGAAGAACTTGTGTTACAGCTAATAAGTGACAGATATTGAATTCAAAGTTGGAGCTATACTTAAACTTTTTGGGCCACAGCTTCATAACCAAAGTCAAGAACTAGAAGTTATGTGAGGAATTTAGATCATGGAGACCAAAACCCTAGAAAATCTGAAAGCAATACTTACTGATTTTTGCATGCCTGCTAAATGTTTCATTAACTAACTGAAATGTGTAACAAAAATTCTTTGCCATTTTTTTCTTATCCATTAAGGCTGTTCTGTGAAGTTAAATTAATTGGTTCTCTGTGACTTATACTCAGGTATTACCACAGTCTCAATAATTTCAAACCTTAAATTAGAATTTTAAAAATCCTAATTCCTTTAGTTTACATAAAATTGGAAAAAGCCTCTAATCTATTATACCTATTTTAAAAATACTAATAAATCACATGGTAGATTATTATGCATGTACATATGGATATTATTGTGTGTCTTACCAATTAACTGTTTGGTATAAAATGTCTTATTGTGGCAAACTGAGACTTGAGTTATTGCAGAAAATGTTGACAACCATCACGGACAACATGCCAATGTCCTGATGTTCTTGAACATCATCAGGGAGACGAATACATCAAGAATGAAGAGTAAATCCTTGTGGCCCCACAACCATTAAAAAAAGTTTTCGTCCAGTCACAGGCAGTAATAAAAGAAGTCTCATAGCACATGCCTAGACATTTGGGCCTTACTCATACTTTCAAAGTGAGCAGCATGGCACGCACTAAGGAAAAAACAATTAAAATGTACTGTGAAAAGCAGGAGGCATCATTAATTCATTGCCACCTAGAATGTCCTTCAGCCTAGTAAACATCCAGACTGCCTGTGGGAATTGAGGAGTCTTATTTTGCTAAACACTCTTAAAAGCAAAGCAAGTCCTTAACATATCTCAGATCTCAGATTTCTCAATTTGGCAGAGTTGCATAACTTTGATTTTGTCTTGAGATGGTATTTGTGATTACAGTTATTGAAAAATAAAAATGTACAAAATCCAAGCCATTAAAATCCAGCTAGAAGGGCAAAACAAACGGAAAAACAACTTAAGGATTGCTTTGTTTTTTTTTTAAAAAGAACCTCAGGCGATGCAACGGAGGCTCAGGGGCAAAATTCTCACCTGTCTTGGCAGAGACTCGGGTTCAATTCCCGGAGCCTGCCCATGCAAAAATAAAAAGAGGTAAAAAAAAAAAAAAAAAAAAAAAGAACCTCTAAAACATTTTAGAAACAATTATCCTTTATAGCTGAATCTCTGAAGGAATTCTGGCTCAAAACTGCTCCCTTTGCATACATTTCCTTGCTGCTTCCAACCTTGCCATTTTATTAGCTCAAGGTATTACTACTAAATTTTTTTTTTTATTAGCTCAAGGTATTACTACTAGATTTTTTTTAAGTGATTTTTTTTCTTCTTAACATAGAATAACTGTTAACTTAAAGTAGTCACATTAGGAAATGATGCACTAAATCAGCCACTTTACCATAGCTCCAAATACTGAGCTACTCACCTGTACCCAGTCCTATTTTCACTTCATGTTTCAGAACTTCTTGAACATTTAGAAAGCCGCTGCTGAGTCTGCAGAGGGAGAAGAGATAGTCAGACCCAGGAGATCCTTGTGATTCCAACAAAAGAGGGACACTGACACTAATAGCGATATCACTGAAAATTGTGCCCTATCCTATCAGCTCTACTGCTGACACGAACACATCAGTCAAATTAAACCATCTGGTTCTGGAGGAAAAAGGATCATAAAGTGCTTGAATCCTTGGGCTGAGGTTAATCTTGGAAGGGTGTAGAGCAGCAAGAGCCAAAAGAGAAAGCAGGAGACCACTTGTAAGAAAAAAACAAATGGAGAAATTAGTTCAAAAGTTGTATCTATCATCGACACATTTTTTTTTTAACCAACCCATCCTTCTAATGTTAGGAGGTAGAAATTGTAAAGCATGGCTGCTTTTCCTCTTTCTAGAATAATCTGTTACCCTGAGTGAATAGTGAGTTGCAAGATCAAAATAAGGGGGGCACAACTGGAAAAGGGGTGCAGGCTGGTAAGTCAGGGGCTGACAGTATATTGTTGTCTCAGAGGACAGCAGCATCCTGGGGAGAATGTTCCTTGGCTGAGTTCAGATCTCCTGATCCTGAGTTTAACAGATGACCTGCCCTTCTAGAGAGACAAAGGAAAACTAAAGCTATTCTTAGAAGCCTGGGAAGATGCAAAGATTAAAGTGGTCTGCTCGATAAGGTACATAACTATACTGTCCAAAACCCAATTGTAATAAATCTCTTAAAGTTTTTGGAGAAAGAATAGTTGGTGAGCATTTAAACATTAAAAAAGTAGCCTTAAGAAATTTAACTTCAATCTCAATTTGCAAAGCTGGATCATGTTTTAGTTTAGAGGATATTTTGCAACTCACTAAGGGATGTTAAATCCTTTCAAAAACTGGTCACTAGATCATAATTACAGTCATTCAGCTGTAGGTAGGCAAGATTCCCTGTCATGTGTGACTGCCTTGATGTCTGGAAACCAGGAGCTTCTGGAGGCTCTCAAAACTCTCCAGAAATATATCACTGAGTCTCTCAGTACCCATCCCATAGAGCTACTAGCATATACCCTTTCTAGTCACAAAGTTCCTAGACTTCCAACTCCCAGCACCCCCTACTCTTTGCCTAAAGGCTCTCTGGCTGCTAGAGTCTGCTCTGTCCTCATTTGGGAAGGTGAGAAGTTTTGGGAATTAATGCCCCCACTCCTGCCCAGTGTACGTAGAATTACTGTTATGGACTGAATTGTGTCTACCACAAAGACATGTTCATACCCTAAAGCTTTGTCCTGTCATGTGAACTTATTTGTAAATAGGAACTTTGAAGATGTGATCAGTTAAGGTTAGGCCAAACATATGACTGGTCCCCTTATAAGGAGATGAAATTTGGACACAAGGAAATAGACAGAAAGAGAGAGATGGCCACGTGATGGAGGCACAGGTTACGTTATGCTGTCCAAACCAAGGAAAATAATGGATTGTCGGCCACCACCAAAAGCCATGAGAGGCATGGAATAGATTCTTCCCTGGAGAATTCGGAGTGCTTCTGGTCCGATCAACACCTTGATCTAGACTTCTGGCCTCCAGAACTATGAGACAATACATTTCTATTATTTCTACTGTCTATTTCTATTGTTATATTATTTGTATTATCTATTTGGACTGTGTTAACAGCAGTGCTGGCAAATGAAGACACTACCCCAGATCCCTCTCCTTTTGCACAAATCCTGGCTCCCTGAGTTTCCCAGAAAGTTTCTTCAACTTTGGGGGTCCACAAAGTAATTTGCTTCATCATTCACTCTTTACTAACTTCTTTCTCTTCTCTGCCTCACTCACCTATTCCAGCTGACATCACCTCCCAAATAAACAACTTGCTCATGAATCCTCATCTCGGGAGGGTCTGTTTCTGCAAAAACCTAAACCAAGAGTAACCCTCAAAGAAGTCTAAAGTCTAGCAGAAGCTAAATAAATGTCTTGAATGAATAAATGAATGATCCATCCCAACCTACAAGTAAGGAGAACTCTGTACTGAGAACACTAGCACCAAAAGTGACAACCCTTTCTGTTATCTAGCCCCAGGGTATGGGTCCTTAACTTCGCACACATAGATTGGCTTCATGGGTTCCAGGAACCCCCTGAAATTAGATGCAATTAAAAATCTATGGACTTTTGTTTTCTTAAGAGAGAGAGAACATATTTCAGGTTAAAAATCAGTTATAGCATGCATGATTTCTCTGTAAACCTGCAACTTCTCTAATAAAAATTAAAAACCAGTTAAAAATAAAGCTTTTGCATCCTGGGGAATTACCTTAGGATTAGATCCCTCCCAGGGCTTCCTTATGTAAGCTGGCATCCTGTCAGATTCAGCAGTGTGACATAAACAGAAGGGTGCTGGTTTCTAGTAGCACAGCATCTCTATCTGATACCAGAGCTCAGAAAGAAATGCAAGGCAGTACCTGCTCCCTGGAACACCTGACTGCCATGTGCATCCTTTCAGTCCTTAGCCGTAAACTCCGAATGCTATTGCTTTTGAACTCTGTTGTATTTTCTATTGCCTTGCTTTGTTCGAACTCAGAATTTTTAGAAGATGTGGTGCCCTTCAAACGCATAATCTGCCGAAAATGTCCTCTTTTAAATATTCTTTTTCTGCAGAGACCAGGTAAGTATCAGTTTGTCTAGTTCTTGTCCCAATCAAACAACTAGAGAAGAGAACTCCTCAAGGAATGACTGAGAAAACAAAGGTTTTTGGCGGCTAATTTGCAACCCAAATTTTCAAAATCTACCAAGCCATTATTGCCTACTTACGACAAGTTGGAATTGGGGCAATGTGAAATTGACGCTCCTCGTTGATTGAATATGTGAAGTTCTTCTGCAGAAACGTAGCAGCCATGCGCCATCACTGTCTGGAGAGAAGAGTGGTCTATGTGGAGTTTACCACTTACAGGCACTGAGGTTAATATTAACAACAACGTATTATACATACACACGAAAGCTGTGACTCGGCTTGATACCATCTTTACAAGAACATTTAGGATTACTTGTATATCCATAAAGTCATTGTTTAAAAGTCACTTCTCTCAAAAGGGTTGCAAAAACACCATAATACAAAAGTTCAGCAAATTTGTGGATCTCCTTTTTCTCTATCATATGTCTGTCTATCTATCTATCTATTTACCTATCTACCTACCTACCTATCTATCTATCTATCTATCTATCTAATAATGAGGGTTGGTCCAGGTTATTTACAGGATATAACATCCATCCAGTTTGAAATAATGTCTACATTACAAAATAGCCAAGTTACTTTCTACGTTATGCACAGCAACTGGTAGAGTAGTGTTTGTTCCTATTCTAACTGGAACCTTTTAGAAGTAAACTTTCACTTCTCAATATGTGGAGGCTATGAGAGAAATCCTGCAGAGAGTTTCTCTTTATTTTTGCTTTTAACTCATCTGTATTTATATTTTCATAAAAACTAGAATATGTAATATACTATACATTTTAATTCTAATAATAAAATTGACCCAAGAAGGCAGCCACTGCATGATGTGAAACTTTTCTTGTTTTTCAGTCTCAATAATGTTTGTGGTTTTTTTCTTGAATAAGACTTTACTCTCAGAATTCATTTTCTCTCAGTACAAAACCTGTTTCTAAATAACTTTATCCTTTGGGAGACAAGGTTTATTGGTTACAGAATTGTTTTTCCAAAAAAATGTTCATGACCTGTGTGCAAATAAAATTAATATGCATATTGAAGATTAATTTATTAATCTTTATTAATACAGAATAAGTAAAGAGGGTAAAATTACTATGTAGCTTTTACATGATTTATGCAGAGTACT
>PVIY010042970.1:0-20609 GCA_004026745.1 Myrmecophaga tridactyla | reverse complement strand
CCCTCACCTGAGCTCGGGGCTGTCGATCTCAATGGTCACAGTGTGCTGTGTGTTGTGAGGGTTTCTGAGCGCAAACTCGAAGAACTCGGCGGTGCCCAGCGAGGCGTAGAGCGTGTGCTGGGTGGTGATGGCCAGGCGCAGTGCGCTGGCGATGAGTGCAGCTTTCGTGCGCTCCCGGTAGGTGTCGATGGCGCGCAGGTCCCGCGAGTGCTGGGCGCGGATGCTCTGCTGCGCCTGTGGACAGGTGGCAGAACTGGGCATGCAGGAGCTTAGTTTCTGGCCACCTGCTTTTATTCTCCCTTGTTATGGATGGAATCATGTCCCCCCAAAATGTTCAAGCCCTACACCCCAGTTTTGGGAACATGGTCCTGTTCGGAAAGGAGCTGTCTGAAGACATCACTAGCTGAAGTGGAGCTAACCTGGATGAGGGTGGGCCCTGAACCACCTGATAGGACAAGGGTCTTATGAGAAGGGAGGGTTGGACACAGACAGACAGACAGCAGACAGACATGTGGCAGAGGCAGAGCCTGGGTTCAGCCACGAGCCAAAGCACACCACAGACTGCTGGCAAACAGTAGCCAGAACTCCACAAACTTAAAAGACCGTCTTTTAAAAAAGAGGGAAAGACATTCCCAGGTAAACAAAGTTGGATCTGTGGCCACAAGACCTGCCCTATCTGCAAGGCTAAAGGGTCCTTCACACTGGGAAAGGACACTAGACAGCGGTTCAAAGTGGCGTAAAGAAGCACAGACAGCAGTAAAGAAAACCAGCCGGGTAGGTAAACACCAGGACTATCGTACTGTGGTTATTAATACGCAACTCCACATTTTACCTATCACAGGTTCTAAAATGTAAATGTATAAAAAGTAATGACAAATCTATGACTGTGAACATAAAACGTAAAAAGATATAATCTGTAACAAGTACAACAAAAAGGTAGGGGGGGTATAGAAATAGTGTGCTACTGAAGTGAAGTTAGTATCAAATCAAACATGATTGTTATAGAGTTAGGATGCTAAATTTTAGCCCGTGGCAACCACAAAGAACATAAATGAAAAATATAGACAGAAAGAAATGAGAAGGGACTCAAAATGGTACAATACCAAAAAATCAAGTTCATATGAAAGGAGTCACGACAGACGACTTGAGGGATAAAAAAGGTATAACTTACAAAAACCAAATAGCACAATGGCAGATGGCAGTCCTACCTCATAAACAGTTACTTTAAACTAAATGAATTAAACTCTCCAGTCAAAAACAGAGCTTAGTATAATGGATAAGGGGAAAAAAAAGCATGACCCAACTATATGCTACATATGAGAGACTCATCTTAAATTCAAAGACACAAGTAGGCTGAAAGTGAAAGGATGGAAAAATATATACCATGAGGGCTACGGTAGATATACTTACAGCAGATAAAATAGACTTTAAGCCAAAAACTGTTTAAGAGGAACAAAGAAGGTTACTATACACTGATAAAGGGGTCATTCAATAAGAAATTTTAACAGTTATAAATACATATACCCCTAGTAGCAGAGCCCCAAATAAATGACACATTATTGACAGATTTGAAAGGGAAAAAAGATAGTTCTATATTAATAGTAGGAGACTTCGAAAAATAATTGATAGACCATCTAGACAGAAGATCAATAAGGAAATAGAAGACCTGAATGATAAAAGAACTAAATCTAACAGACATATATTGACCATTTCTCCCAAAAGCAGCAGAATGCACATTCTTCTCTAGTGCATGGGTCATTCTCTAGGAGAGACAATGTGTCAGATCACAAAACAAGTCTTGTTAAATTAAAAAAAAAATGAAATCATACAATATATCTTCTCTAACCACAACAGAATGGAGGTAGAAATCAGTAACAGATAGAGAACTGAAGAATTCCAATTATGTGGAAATTAAACAACACACTCTAAATAACTATGGGTCAAAGGAGAAATCACAAGGGACATTAGGAAATATCTTGAGGAATGAAAATGAAAATACCACATACTAACAATTAAGAGAGGCAGAAAAATTGCTTTAGCACAGCGTGGAGGGCTTCAGGGAGAATTTCCCTCAATATGATAAAGGGTATTTAAGAAAAACCCACAGCTAACATCAGATTCAATGGTGAGAGACTGAAAACTTTCCTTCTAAAATGTGGAACAAGACAAGGATGCCCACTGTCACCACTGTTACTCAACATTGTACTGGAAGTTCTAGCCAAAGCAGTTAGGCAACAAAAACAAGTTTAAGGCAGCCAAATTAGGAAGGAAGAAGTAAAATTTTCAGTATTTCTAGATGACATGATCCTTTATATAGCAAGTACAAAAAAATCAACAATAAAGCCACTAGAGCCAATAAATCCAACAAAGTGGAGGGGTATAAGAGCAACACACAAAAATCAGCAGTGTTTCTATATACTAGTAATGAGCAATCTTAGGAGGAAATCCAGAAAAATATTCCACTTACAATAGCAACCAAATGAATCAAATATCTAGGAATAAATTTAACAAAGGACATAAAGGACTTGTGCTCAGAAAACTACAAAACATTGCTAAAAGAAACCAAAGAAGACTTAAATAAATGGAAGGGCATTCCATGATCACGGATTGGAAGACCACATATCATTAAGATGTCATTTCTACCTAAAATGATTTATAGAATCAACACAGTCCCATTCAAAATTCCAATAGTCTTCTTTCCAGGAATGGAGACAGGCCAATTAACAAATTTATTTGGAAGGGGTTAGGGACCCGAAATAGCCAAAAATATCTTGAAAAAGGAAAATGAAATTGAGGCTTTACACTTCCTTTAAAGCATATGTACTAGTTTGAAACTGTTGTGTACCCCAGAAAAGCCATGTTCTTTAATCCTAATTCAATACTATTAGGTGGGATCTTTTTTATTAAGTTGTTTCCATGGAGATGTGACTCCAAACGTTAGTGGCCCTTTCTTGAGTCAAGGTTTTTCACTCTGGATGCCTTAGTTTGGACATTTTTATGGTCATAGAACTGTGAACTTGTAACTTAATAAATTCCCCTTATAAAAGCCAACCCATTTCTGGTATATTGCATTTACGGCACCATTAACAAATTAAAACAGCATATTACAAAGCTACAGCGATCAAAAAGCTTCATGGTGGCATAAGGACAGAAATATTGACCAATGGAATCAAGTTGACAGTTCAGAAATAGACCCTCACTCACACCTATGGCCAATTGATTTTGACAAGGCTGCCAAGTCTACTCAATTGGGAATGAATATTCTCTTCAATGAGACTGAGGCTGGGAAAACTGGATATCCACAAACAAATGAATGAAAGAGGATCCTTTGCCCACACCACATACACAAATTAACTCACAAAGGATCAAAAACCTAAGTATAAGAACCGCAACAATAAAACTCCTAGAAGAAAATGCAGGAACATATCTTTGTGATTCTGTGTTGGGCAATTGTTCCTTGGACTTTATACCCAGAACACAAGGAACAAAATAAAAAATAAGTGAGACCTCCTCAAAATTAAAGACTTTGGTGCATGAAAGACTTTGTCATGCAAATGAAAAGACAAAAAGGAGAAAATATTTGGAAGCCACACATCCAATAAGGATTCAAAACACAGAACATAAAGAAATCCTACATCTCCACAGTAAAAAGACAAACAACCCAATTAAAAAATGGGCAAAAGACTTGAACAGACATTTCTCTAAAGAGGCTAAACAAGT
Source organism: Myrmecophaga tridactyla (assembly GCA_004026745.1). Taxonomy (NCBI): domain Eukaryota; kingdom Metazoa; phylum Chordata; class Mammalia; order Pilosa; family Myrmecophagidae; genus Myrmecophaga; species Myrmecophaga tridactyla. The sequence goes on along the minus strand of PVIY010042970.1, from coordinate 16,889 downwards.
AGCTAAAAAGCACATGAAAAGATGCTTAATATCATTAGCCATTAGGGAAATGCAAATTAAAACCATGAGATATCATATCAGTAGAATGGCCACTATTAAAAAAAAAAAGAAAATCACAAGTGCTGGAAGGATGTGGAGAAACAGGAACATTCATTCATTGCTAATGGGAATGTAAAATGGTGTAGCCCTGTGGAAAAGAGTTTGGCAGTTCCTCAGGAAGCTAAATATAGAATTGCCATAAGACCTGGCAATCTCGCTCCTAGGTGAACACCAAAAAGAATTGAAAGATGGGACTCAAACAGATGTTTGCATACAAATGTTCACAGCAACATTATTCATAATTGCCAAAAAGATGGAAGCAACTCAAGCGTCTATCAACCAATGAATAGCTAAATGTGGTATCTACATACAATGGAGTATTATTCAGCTGAAGGCAGGAGTGAAGTTCTGATGTACAGGACAACAGGGATGGACACTGGGACATTATGCTGAGTGAAATAAGTCAGACACAAAAGAATAAATATTGTATGATCTCAATGATACGAACTAATTATGATAAGTAAACTCATAAAGTTAGACTCTAGAATAAAGGTTACCAGGAGATAGTTTAGAGACAGAGAATATGGAGCTGATGCCTAATTTGTTCAGAATTTCTAATCAGGTTGATCATAAAAGTTTGGAAATACAGTGGTGATGGTAGCACAGCATTGTTAGTGTAATTGACAGCACTGACTCAGGTAGGCAAATGTGGTTAAAGGGGAAACTTTAGGTCATATATGTAATTAAAATAAAAACTAAAAGACAAAATACGAACTGTATAACACAGCGAACGCTGTAGACTGTGGACTACAGTTAATACTACAAGAATAAGAATGATCTTTCACGAATTACACCAAATGTGTGACACTAATACAAGATGTCAATCATAGGACAGTATATGGGAAAAAACACCTAATGTAAACTATGGGCAATACCTAACAGTACTATCTTAGTAATTTCTCATCAACGGTAACAAAGGTAACCACTGTTAAAAAAATTAATACAATTACAAAAAAGTACTGCTATCGATCGTAACAAATATTCCTTTCACACCGATGTAAGGTGGTGCTGGTGGAGTAGTGTTTGGGAATCCTGTCTTTTATGCATAATTGACCAGTAAACCCATGACATCTTTAATAAAAAAATTAATATAAAAACTATTTAAAACTGCCTTCTTCAATAAAACAAGCCAAACACTAAACAGAATTCTTATCCTAACTATAAGCTTATGGTTCACAGGACCATCACATTAATACATTTTGTTCTGAAAGTTATAATATTTAGAACAAATTCCTACTCCAGTCCACAAATATAGAAACTAACACCCAAAAAGAGACGCTACTAGAAAAAGATTTAGAAATTATTTGATTAACTTTGATTTGAGGTATGTGCCATTTCCAAAAATGAAAAAAAAAAAAAAACTTTCCCTGACAATTACAAAATAAATTTTGGGCTGCCTAAGATATATAATTTAGATTTTCCATCTTGATTTCTGATTCAGAGGCTATAAGTTCCTAAAGGAGAGATATGGCCTCTCGTCTGTTATGTCCCCTTCGAGGCTGCCCCTGATTGCCAAGGAGGCAGATGTAAGAAAGATCAGAAGGGGCTGATGACAGCCTTTGGGAATCACTGTATTTGGAGAGTGAAGAAAAATAAGAGGCCATTTTAAAAAGAGGAAAACAAGGCACAGATGGGCAGAGAAACAGATTATATCTCACTGACCAAGGGAGGAACACAATTCCAAACACAAACAGGAACACCATATACAAATATCAACTCAGAATGGATCAAAGACTTAAATATAAGAACCCAAACTATAAAACTCCTAGAAGAAAACACAGAGAAGCTCCTTCAGGATGTTGTGTTATGCAATGGTTTCTTAGGCCTCACAACAAAAACACAAGCAACAAAAGAAGAAATATATAGGTGCATCAAAATTAAAAACTTTTGTACATCAAAGGACTTCATCATGAAAATAAAAAGACAATCTACAGAATGGGAGAAATTATCTGGAGACTCCATATTAAAGGTTTAATATCCAGACTATATAAAGAAATCTTATAACTCACCTAAAAGCTAGACAATCGAATTTTAAAATGGGCAAAAGACTTGACTAGACACTGTTCCAAACAAGATATACCAACCGCTAACAAGTACATGAAGAGATGTTAGACTTTCATTAGGGAAATGCACCATGAGCTAAGAATGCGATAGGAAAACCTCAACGAGCTACCACTTCACACCTACTAGGATGCTATTGTGTAAATAACAAGCTTTGGCAAAGACGTAGAGAAACCGGAACCCGAGTACACTGCTGGCGGGGGCTCAACCTCTGGGGAAAACAGTCCGGTGGTTCCTCAAAAGGTCACACAACCCAACAATTCCACTCCAGGTATCTACCCCCAAAGAACTGCAAATGGGGACTCAACAGACACTTGTACCCCAATGTTCACAGCAGCGTTATTCACAATGGTCAAAAGGTGGAAACGACCCAAATATCTATCAAAAGATGAAAGGATAAACAAATGTGGTCTATTAATACAATGGAATATTATTCAGCTGTAAAAGGGAATAGGCGCTGACACATGTGACGACATGGATGAACCTTGAAGACACAATGCTGCGTGAAAGAGGCCTGACACAAAAGGCCACATATCGTAAGATGCCATTTATGTGAAATGTCACAGGCAATTCCACACAGTCAGAGACTGGGCTAGGTGCTGGGGAGAGGGGAAATAGGGAGCAACTGTCTAGTAAGCATAGGGAGTCCTTTTGGGGTAATGAAAATGTTTCGGGACTAGATTAAGTTGGTGGCTGCAAAATTTTAAAATGTACTGAATGCCACTGAATTTTTCACTTTAAAATGGTTAGTTTTATGTTATGTGAATTTTGCCTGAATTTTTAAAAATGTAAAAAAAAAAAAGATTAAAAAATAAGAGAAGGGACATCATCTACTTAGACACTTGTCTGCCTCAGAGTCATCTCAGAAGAGGCTCCTCGAGGCCACGTTCCCATCATTCCACACACCCATGAGGGACCACCATCCCTGCTCCCACTCCTCAGGGGCGCTTTATAAAAGGGTCCTACTTAGATTTTTCAGCCAAAAGAGGGAATTCTTCTGGTTAGAATGAATAGACTGGCAAACCCTGATACGTAACTAGCTGAGGGCATCGGTCCCCAAACCAGGCAGAACCTCAGAACCGCCTTGGAAACTTTCCAAAAACCCAGGCTGCAAGGACAGCCCCAAACCCAATGGAATCAGAATCTCCAGGGGTGGGCCCCCAGACCCTAAACTTCCAGAAAGCATTCCAGATCATGGCTACTTGAGAATTCCCCCGGGGTGGCTGGAAAACTCCACTTCCCTTGTGCTCCGCACTCGGGCCAGGGCGAGGGTAGGGGAGAAGGCAGCGCGGGCGGGGAGAGCGCGGGCAAAGGCTGCTCCCCAGCGCGCACGGGCCTCACCAGGCTGCGGCTCCCGGGCGCCGGCACCCCGCCCGACTCCTGCAGGCGCACGGAGCGCATCCTCTCCAGCTTCCGTCTGCGGACAGCATCGGCCTCCCGCCCGGCACTCCTCTGCGTGGGGGTGAGCAGCATGGCGGCCAGCTCACTGTCCACGTCGGCCAGCCTCTGGGCTTGCACCACGTTTTTGACGGCTGAAAGATTCAACAAGAAGGTCAGAGATGGCTGCGTAGACCTCATGTTCTCTAGGCAGACATGGTGACGAGTCTCCTGAGCCACTTTATCCAGGGAAGGGAACTCAACGCATGGATCGCATTCGTGTTTGTGGCTCAAATCTGTATGGCTCTAAACTGTTGATAAAGATGGGAAGTATAGAGCCTGATCCCCACAGCACCCCTTCTTTCACCAGCATCTAAAAAAAAGGAATTTTGATCTCCACCCTTACATAACAATTTATTAATACACCATTAGGTGAATTTTATAGGCAAAGAGTCAGTCATGGGGATTTCCAAGGACCACCTAACACCTCCCCAGAACAGCCTGGCCTCTGCTGACCACCAGACGCAGGCACACCCTGAGCTCTCAGCTGTGTTATCACACTGGGGCCTCAAAGTTGTCCTGGGGACAGAGCTCAAAGTTGTCCTGGGGACAGAGCTGGTCAGCAGTCTTGGGCTCAAGTCAGGGTCATGCTCTAGACTCCTGGACAGCGCCGGGCACAGAGGGGAAAAGACACCAGACTTGGGTCTTGGGTACAGACCTCTAGGTATGACCAGAATTGCTAAAGCAATTTTTCTCCCCTCGTTCACCACTTCTTCCTCAGTGACAAGTAAACAAGTGTTATTTCCAGGCTCCTCCTACATCCTATGTTAAGGCCATCTAATTGCTCTTCGGTTGCCATGGTTGGTTTCAGCATCTTAAATGGCCACCAAGTGAGTGTTTCAGGCCTCTCTGGGGTGCAGGGGCACACGCAGGAAGTCCATCTGGGATCCACTCAACTGCCTGCAGCCCCCGCGCTGGGCGGAGGTGCCCGGGAAGGGGGCTCTGCCCAGGCTGTGTCTGAATGAACCTGCTCGTGTTTTCAGACCACACCACCCCAACAAACACCTCTCCTGGTTCCAGTAAAACCAAAAGGACATTCCAGGATGACCCTGCAGGACTGCAGGTGTGAGAGGCAGGAAGTACCGGGAACGCTTCTAAATGTCCCAAGACTCCCTAATTCCAGAGTCTTGCCCAGTGGGTGAAGATGTGCTTTCTAATAGAACTCTTCCTGTCTACTGATTTTGATCAAGACAAGGAGATTCAGGGTCTCTAAACAAAGTTCCTGCCAGTTCCAACCCTGTGCCGCCTGCTGGCCCCAACCCACTGAGCCCTCTCCACTGTGGAGACAGTGTGCCACCCTCTCTCTGGGTGCCAGAGGCCTTGCCCGGTTGGCTGGGACGGAGAAGCGCTGACCCCATAGCAGAAAACGCTGACACTGCCCAAGTTCACCATCTCTAACTACCTAACCGGGTAAGTCACCTGACCTCTCTCGGCCTCGGTGTCTTCTCTACGAAAATGAAGATGCTGGACCAGGACAGGGCCTCAACTTGTCCGTGGAAATGGGCCTCAGACCCCTCCTGCAAATCTGCTGAACACACAGGAATTTCTCACTGGGAGGGGTTTTGCCTGGAGTCTCAGGGAGCTTGGGGGTTACAGACCCAGGATGAGAAGGAACCCCAACACTCCTCTCAGTTCTCGCGGGCCACGGTGCTGGACTTCCCTCCTGGAGCACAGGTTCAAAGCCCACGACTGGGGAGGCAGTCAATCCAGAAAGCACAGGCAATTTCGGATTCATACAAGACAACCAGCAACACCTGGGGAAAACGCTATTTAAAGGGCACATCCGACTTTTAATTCAAATGATGAGTATTTTATAGTCTGGTCTGTGGGGTCATTTTAAGCAGGTTGAAAACCTCAAAGCATCCCTGCTGTGAAAAAAAATATTTTCAGGGAATCCTTCTTTGTTTCCAAGCTTAGTAACTGGTCTGTCCTTCCTCCCCACCCCCTGCATGGGGAGTTTTAAATTGGTTTTTAAAAATCAGTTGATGTTCCTCCTGACCTTTTCTCCACTTCCTCTTCCCTTGCAGATGAGCAGCTAACCAAAGACAAATGCCACTCACAGGATTACAATTTCTCCATGAAAATAACACAGCTACAGCAGCACATCCAGACAGCATGGGGCGCAGACATGACCCCAAGTCTGGGGCCGGCCAGCCCTTCCCCGACCCTGAGCGGCAGCACCAGCACCGAGAATGGCCCTCACCCACTCTGAGCCTCTCCTTCCCCACCCGCCACCCGCCCCCACTCACCTCTTGGGCCTCCGCGCACAAGGAGGCTGCCCCCCGGGAAGCTGCCGGCTCCCTGGTTCGAGATGAGCCGTGACCTGGACGGTGGCAGCAAGCTGCAGCTCCGCACTCTCTGCTCACACGTGCGGCCTAGATTAGGAACACCCCCAGTGCAAAACAGTGAGGGCGAAGAAGAGTGGGAGGAGACAGCCCGACATGCTCTATGGGAGCCCCAGATGCCAAGTGGCCCCTTCACGCCCCAGCATGATGTCCCCCAATCCCATTCCCTATTACGAATCTTTTCCAATTGAGAGAGGCTCAGTGGCAGCTTGTTCTTCTGTGAATCCCCTCCTCTCTACCTTTTCATACTCCTGCCATCTCAGCAGCTGTCCTGGAGCCTCAAGTGTGTTGCACGAGGACTCTCAGTCCTTATTTAGCTTCACACCTGGTATCCCACGAGCTCGACAATCAGCCCCTTCAGCCTCACATCGTCAAAGGACAAGCCTTTGTGCGCTTTCCAGATACACTCAAAGGTGAAAGAGCCTCAACAAAGGAGAATCTGTGCTAGGGGTGTTTTCGTAAAGGAAGCCTTTGGTGAGGAGTGGAGCTGGCTCAGAGGGTAGAGATGTGTCTGTCAAAGCGGAGTGCAGCCCGCAAGCGTTCCTCTGGCTGAGCGGGAGCAGTGCCCGCTCATTGAGCCCAGGATCAGGGTCCCAGGGGAGCGAGAGGTGCAAAGGCCCAGTGGCCCCCAAGACACCCAGGCTCCTTGCACTCTGTGCCGTTTCCTCCCACAAGGACATGCAGCAGGAGGCAGTAGGGTGGGCGGGCAGGCCTGGGCAAGTGCTCTGTCACAGCTCAAGGACCCGCTCCAAGAAGCAGCCGCCCAGGCATACGCGGACCCCTCCCACACTGGAGGAAGCCTGGGAATCTTCCGGAGCCTTCTTGGTCAGCTTACTCATATAGCCACCAGGTCTCTGACCCACCCACATCCAACTGAAATGACCACAGTCTGCTTAAACCTGGTCATGTGCTCTGCTGGAAGAGAGACCCAGAAACCCAGGAAACTGTTGCACAGTCAAGACCAGGTCTAGCCAGCTCACAGGACAGGCGGCCAGCATTCCTGGAGCCCTCAAGAAAGCAAATGATGGCAAATGCCACAGCCTGCAGCTTGCAGCCACTTCGCAGACAGGTGAGGGGTGCTGCTGGTTTCATCATGCCAGGCCTCTCACTCTACTTATACGGAAAACATTGACTTGTTTAAAAGACGGGGAGGGTGCACGGGTGGTTCAGTAGTATAACGCTTGCCTTGCATGCAGGAGACCCGAATTTGATTCCTGGACCGTGCACCACCACCCCCCAAAAAAAGACAGGGAGTAAGCTGGGGAAGCGTGAACGTCCATGTGCCGGGGAAGCGTGAACGTCCCTGTGCCGGGGAAGCGTGAACGTCCTCCCTCCAGTGACAGCAAGGACGCCGTCTTCCATCAGGGATAATCTTACACTGACGCAGACTTTCTTCACCGTCAGTGAGACAGAAGGTGACACCTAGGACCAAACACAGCTGTTGCCGAGGAGAAATTCCCCTCCAACAGGCAGTGCTGCAGCAATCCCAAGCCCTGCTGCTGGAGCAAGGATGGTGCCCACTAAGTACCTGACCCCGCACCTCGGTCATTTTGTCAGAGTCCATGAGCACACACTTCTCCTTGAAATGTGGGAGGAGCTGAAGCATGGGGCCTGCAGAGCCCCCACCCCGTGTGGCCCCTCCAGACGGGCTGCCTGATAACAAGTGACAGCTGAGTTCCTGGCTGAACTGTCCTATTTCACAACCATGATCACCGGGACCAAAGAAAACACCAGGGGTCTAGCAATCCCCACGCATGTGCCAAAAGATCACTGAAAGGCTCTTGCAGTAGAGCCATTCAGAAAGTCACAGGCCCTGAGTGAGAAAAGAAGCTGCCAAGCCCTAAGATTCCCTGGGGACTGAGGAAGTCTGGGAAGCTCGTCTTGGAGCAGGTGCTTCTGCACTTGGCCCTGAGCTCATGCACACAATGGGGCTATGCAGGCCGAGGTGAGGTCGCCAGATGTGGGGCCTGGCTTGGACCCCACCTCTCGTCCTGAAGACACATGGCCATCATCCAGCCTGCTGGCGTGCACCCAGGGCTCAAGGCAAAATAGCCAAGTTTATAAGGGGATAAGAGCCATGACACTTTTTTTCTTCTTCAAAAATGTGAAATTTGCAGAGGAAATCGGAGCCCTGCCGGACCAGTACAAGGGGTGCTGCATTCGGCATTTGTCCTTTGTTTGTCTCCCCCCTCCGGGGCTTCTGCTGAGCCTCTGCGGCTGTGCCTGCCTCGCCATCCCACCAGCTTATCTCTCTCTTGCAGGCAAAGTATGAAAATGACAATTTAAGATAACAGATAATGGAGCCAATCTTTCTTCTGAAGATAAGATTTTAGAACCTGGAGTCACTGCACATTTGTGGGCTGGTGAATTAAGTATAAAAATAACCAATACAGACTAGGAGGCAGGACGCCTCTTGCAACTCAGGGCCCCGCAGTTGTGGGAGCTTTAGGATAATGTCAGCTTCTCACATGTGGCTCATTTATTTCTCCAGAACCTAATTGAGTTTTGCTGTTTCCATATTGTCTGTGTTCAAAGCTGCCTTGGATTTTACATTTGTAAACAAGCAGACAGAAGCCTCGAACCAAGCTTAATGAGCTGTGCACTCACCCGCCTCCTCCTGCCACCACCGCGCTGCCGGGCACTGCACTGCCGAGCTGTCAGGCTGCCGGGCGCGGGGTAGACAGGGCCCAGGGGGCTCTGGGTTTCAAACCAGGATGGGTTTTGAGGAATGGAAAATTCCCTAATAGGACAGAGAGGCCAGAGTCCCCTGCAGACAGGCAGAGCTCCAGGAACCACAGATAGCTGTTTGTTGCACTTCCCATTTTCCAAGAAAAAGCCGTGGTCCATCCACTGTCCCCTCGATGGAGGCCTGGGTGGGGTCACTGGTCCCACTGGCTCTACCCCCAGACCCATCAGGGACCTCCAGTTTCAGCCTATGGAATGTTCCTCACAGACCTTCCTGTGCCATACCCGACCCACTCCCTGCCCAGCACCAGCCCAGGCACGCAGCAGGGTGGGGGCTTCGCAGTCTCTCTGAGGACAGTTCTTTGGGCATTATGTGATACAAGGTCATGGTGCCAGGCCCAAAAGAAATGCCTTTCTCTGTCTTTCTACCACTAAGTGGGGTGAAAGTTTAGAGCACCTCTCCTTTCTCTCCTCCTTGATGAAGTAGCGTATGGGCTACTGCTCCAGATGTCGACAGGAAACAAAATGGAGGCAGGACCGAGACAACCAGTCAAATTCTGATCAGAATGAGCCAGGGAAACAAACCCTGGTGCCATGACAGACTCCCAACTGCCAGGACAGACTCCAGAGGTCAAGGACAGATTCCCAGGGATGAAGGACAGATCCGCGGGGTCAGGACAGACCCTCAAGGGTCAAGACAAAGTCTCAGTAGCAAAGCTAATGGGAGTTTTGTAGACTCCTTCCTACGGGTCTGATCCCACACTCTGGAGATGGTGGCTTCCCTGAGGGACAGAGGCCCTGCCTGGGGCAGCGGTGGGGGTGGGGATGCATGGCACAACTGCTGGGGCTCTTACCCACGTTGGCCAAGGTGAGATGCAGCCGGCCCTTCATGACCGTGTGGACCCCGATGGGCTTGACGCAGCCGAACCTGGTCATATCTCCGCTCACCACCATCACGTCCTGCTCGTACTCTGTTGCCACAACCTCGAGCTCGTGTGACACCTGGACAGCCGGCCGCCCTTGGCGGAGGAGATGCTGTGTGAGGAAGAGGACATCAGACGCGGGGTAGAATGCAGGGTCAACCACAGGGTCAGACTTGAGTTGGGACGTGAGGTCAGGTGCCTCTCCAGGGGTGAAGCAGCTACCCGATCTACCAAGAAAGCCACCGGGAAGGAGGGTGGCATGGCCTGTGCATGGACAGGCGCTCAGAGCACCCTGAATCTGTATCAGAAGGCAGAAATCCAACTTCCCAAAATGTGCCTCCTTGACGCTGGGGTCTTCTCATAAATCCTTTGATAGACTGCCTCCAGAGGAGGGCATGGGATGTACCAACGGGCATGGCAGATGGTCACATGGGGGAGACAGAGATGGAAAAGCACAACACAGTAGCGCCCCAAGGAGGAAGGCTGAGCCAGAGATTTCAGCACAAGGAAGAGCCCACAAGGCAGGGAGGGCTGGGCAGGCACCCCAGGCCAGGGCAGAGAAGCTCAGGATGCTCCCAAGACGGGCAGAGAGCAGAGGGAGACAAGCCGGAGCATGCGGAACCCCAGAGCAAACCGAGGAGAGTGGGGGTCACCCCTCCACAAGAAGCTGCAAGGCTGCCCACCCCTTCACCTGAACCTGAGAAGGTGGCTCTGGGAAACACACCATCCTTGCATCTCTAACCCACCATGCTGGTTTGAATCTGTTGTATACCCCAGAAAAATCATGTCCTTTAATCTTCATTCAATATTGCTAGGTGGAATCTCTTTGATTGCTTCCATGGTGATATGACCCATCCAATTATAGGTGGTAACTTTTGATTAGATGGTTTCCATGGAGATGCATCTCCACCCACTCAAAGTGGGGTTTCTTACTGGAGTCCTTTAAGAGGGAACCATTTTGGAAAAAGCCTCCAAGCCACCAGAGCAGACAGAGCCAACAGAACAGACAGAGTCCTGGGGAAGCTGTTGGAGAAGCCTGGAGAGAAAGCTATGACATCACCATGTGCCTTTCCAGTTGAGAGAGAAACATGAACAGCATCGGCCTTCTTGAACCAAGGTATCTTTTCCTGAATGCCTTAATTTGGACATTTCTATAGGCTTGCCTTAATTTGGACATTTTCAAGGCCTTAGAACTATACACTTGCAACACATTAAATTCCCCTTTTTAAAAGCTGTTCTGTTTCTTGTATATCACATTCCAGCAGCTTACAAACTAGAACACCCCCCAAGTTCATTCCAGCCTCAGGGCCTGCATCCTGGAGCCATGGGGTCCCTAGAGTCACCAAGGACTGCCTTCTCATCAGTGGGGTCTAAGCTCAAAAGTTACCTTCTAGGGGACAGCTGCCCTGCCCCCAGCTCCTCACTGCTGTTTTCACGTACTTAGAGCATTGTGAGAAGGGCACAGGCAGCTGGAAAGAGGGATGCTCCCAGATGACCTAAACACAGGAAGAACAGCACCTCCCTACGAGCAGCTCAACTACGCTCCAAAGATAGAGAAAAAGAACCAGTGCATGACATTTGCACAGGATTACCACCCATGCCACAGACAGGCCAGTCTCAGCCTCCATCGGGCCATGGGCAACTTGAGAACAGAGGCAGGGTCCAGCTTCCAGCCCTCCCCCTTCCACAGCAACCATGACTACCCACAGGGTACTGCCTGGCCCAGTTGGGACAAGGCAGGGGACAAAAGAAGCAAGGTCCCCACCCTCAGAGCAAGAAGGAGAGAGAAGAGAGGAATACACTACCAACAAAAATGGACAGACAGCCTTCAGGACAGCTGGGAAAACAGGCTGACAGAACTGCCCTCTTGGTGGGCAGACGTGACCTCTAGACCTAAAGTGTCAGTAAGAGCCAGCATGAGAAGACCAAAGCAAGAGCAGGCCAGAAGGACAGGGCAACAGCCCTGAGAACCAGCAAACTGAGGATGAGAAAGAAGGCTGGGGGGTGGGGGTCAGGTCCGAGCCAGGTGACCCGAGAGTCCAGACACAGGACTTTAGGAACAGGGTTTCTTTAGCCATGATTCTTTCTGCTAATCAAATTTAATCCCTAAATCGCCGCCTTAACCCAGGGACTTGGAGGGCACACTTGGGAGGGGGGAAGCGGCATTGGGACAGCCAGGGCTTCCAGGCAACTGGTGGCCTCAGGCGCAGCACTGCACCCCTGGAGACCAGCGCCTCCTCGCATGGACACGGAAGGTGAGACTGATGACCTCAAAAGCTCCTTCCAAATATCCTAAGGTCGCAGCTCTGGTAATTCTTGCACTATTCTTATAGCAAAGACAAGCACGTCCCTGGGAGTGGAGGCGCCCAGACCTGACAGCTCCCAGGGAGCCAGGCGCCCTCAACTGCCTGCGGTCTCTGGGGAAGGGGCCTCCCCTGCCAGAGAATGGGAAGTCTCCTCTGGAGGAAAGCTGATAAAGGTAAGAACATGCTCAGCCTCACGTGGAAGCAAAGTAATGTGAACAAAAACAAGGTATCATTTCTCACTTATCAAAACCACAACGATGTTTTAAAAGGCTGAGACCCTGTGAAGACAAGAGAGCAGAAACCAGGAGGCTGGTCCTCTCCCACAGGAACAGGAGGGCCAGTCAAAGCTTCACACGGATACATCCTCTGACTCAGAAATCACACTTCTCAGAATGTGCCATTTGGCGAGAGAATAATGGTGGAGAGCGCTTGCTTCAGAGTCAGAATTGGGTTAAAAACTCGGCTCTGATTACTGTGATCAGTGTGGCCAGAGGCCTCGGTTTCCGAGCTGTCACGAGGATAATGACAGGCTTGCCTCACAGGGCCGGGGTGAGGGTTACCTTAGACGAAGCCTAAGAGCGATCAACCCCCGGCAGCAGCTCTTATTATTACTGTGATGGCACCATTATCATCATTATCCTCAGGAAATGAGCCAAAAGATGTGGCCAAAGATTTAACTTCAAGATGCTCCCTGCAACACTTGCAATAGGGTAAAATTACCTAACTGTCCAATAACAAGGCAGAGGGGAAATAAGTTTTAATACATCCATATTTTGTAATCATACAACAGTACTTGTTTACGCAGCTTGGATATAAGAACAGATCAAAGAACTTCTGTCTCTAGGTGTGAAAGCAAAGAAAAGGCGGCAGTCTCAGCGGGAAACATGATGGAGCCACCACTTCCCCGAGACTCCTTAGTCGGGGCTCCTCTCTGACCCCCCAGAGGCAACCCCAGTCATCCCCATCCCCCCTACTACCATGCACCCACCGCGGGCTATGCCTCTGCCAGAGACACAGGCTGGCAAGATCCAGTCCTGGGCCCAGGGTATCACAGACCCATGTGGGAGACAGACAAGCCACAGGCCACAGTGACCCATGGGCAGTGCCACGAGCAAACCGTGAGCTGAGGGACAAGGCTGGCCCTGGCACTCACACTGCCCTAGGAGGCAGGACCCACATCATCTCACTCATGGATGGGTACGCTGAGGCCCAGGGAAGCTGAGTCATCAGGCAGATGACAGAGGGGGAGGAGCAGGCAAGGCCCGAGGACTGGGGGAACCTGTGTCAGGGGACACCACTCATAGCTGAGGGCACCATCAAACACAAAGAGGTGATGAGACCAGATTTGTGCTGCGTAACGAGCACGGCAGCTGCTGGGGTGGAGGATGGACCAGAGAGCCGAGGCCTGGGCAGGGAAACCAAGGGGGAACCTGTGGCTGTGACCGAGAAGTAAAGTAACCACGTGGAGACAGAGAAAAGGGGGAGAATTTACGAGACATCCAGGAGCTGCAACCCCTGAGCCCTCCTCTGCCATCTCCAGCAGATGAGCCGGAAGGAAAGTTCTCAGGACATCACGGCAGGAGCAGAAGGGGCTTCGGTCTGTTCTCAGGAATTGCCACTGTAAAGTCTATCAGCCTTCTGGGGTCTCCTTCGGGCAACAGATGCAGCTTGAGGGAAACCCCAGGGAAGAATATCGAATGATGGATAGATTTTGGTTTCAGTATGAGGAGGACATATGTCAAGTATTTAGAAAAGCGCCCTGCATCATCCGATAACAGGAGGAGACACCATGTGAGCACACCTTCATTCATTCATTCCATATCTCAGTGAGCCTCTGCTTTGGATACCATGGTCACAGGCAGACCTGGCACCTGCCCTCAGGAAGCATATATGATTACAGTTGCAGAAACAGAAGGTGACATTGCCTGAAGTTCGTAAAGAAATTGATAACTGAATTTGATCTTAAGACTACATCAAGCAAGAGAGGGATTGTGGGAAGGTGGTGGAGTAGGAAGCTCCAGGAATCAAAATAACTACTGAACTGGCAGGAGCTGCCTGGATCAACTATTTAAAACTGTGAAGTCTAGGGGACACTGGGTAGCATCCAGGGAAGACAGGAAGAAGAAGCTGGCAAATTACAGTAAATACCAATGAATTTCACCCTCCATGCAGTGGCCACTGTCCCCCACTCCCCAAACCCATGGCAAGCAGCAGGGGTTCCAGAGCAGCTTGCTGGGGCCAGGGTGAGAGGTACAGACCCAGTCTTACAAAATAAGGGGAATGGGGGTGGTTTGTGGTCTGGTCCCTTATCATCGCTTTTGATCAGCTACTGCAAATGGCTGGGGGTGGCACTGAGAACAGCCACTGTTCCAACCCCTCAGGGAAAAGCAGCAAAAGAGTCTTAAATAGGCAGGATCTTTTTGTTTCTGCTCTTAACACTTTCCAACCCCATTTGGGAGCAAAAAATAGCTGGAAAAGCTGCAAACTGAAAGCTCTAGCCCTCCACAACAATTAAGCCCCTGCCACCCAGGGGAGTAGTAAAACTCGATGACTAGAGTCACAACTTAAGGTTCAGAATGCCCACTCCTCAACAAAAAGTCATAAACATTCAGAGAAATGGAAAAGTATGGACCATTCACAGCAAAAAATAATTTGCCAGAAACTGTCCCTGAGGAAGTTCAGACATTGGAACTACTAGTCAAAGACTTTAAATCAATTCCATGACCTAAAGGAATCCAATACTAAAGGAAATTAAGAAAACGTCTAAACAAAATAAAAAAGATGAAAATGCCTAAAAGGAACCAACAGAACTTTGAAGCTGCAAAGCACAGGTGTTGAAATGAAAAATTCATTAGGCAGAATCAACAGCAGATATGAACAAGAAGAAGAAAGGATCAGTGAACCTGAAGATACAGCAACAGAAATTATCCAGTGTGTGAAGCAGAATTAAAAAGTAATGAAGAAAATGAAAAGAGGTCTAGGGATCTGTAGGGCTCCATCAAACATCCCAACATATGCATCACTGAAGTTTCAGAAGGACAGGAGAGAGAGAAAAGGGCAGAAAAAGTATTTCAAGAAATAATGGCCAGAAAGTTCCCAAGTCTGATGAAAGGTATGACTATAAATGAACTCCAAATGGACAGACTCTAAGAGGTCCACACCAAGACACAACAACGCAAAACTGTCAAAATCCAAAGACAAAGAAAGGATTTCAAAAGCAGCACGAGGAAAGTAACTTTTCACAAACAAGAGTAACAGAGGATTTCTCTTCAGAAACCATGGGGGCCAGAAGACAGTGGGTTGACACATTTAAAGTCCTCAGACCAACCAAGAATTCTATATCTGGCAAGGTTAGCTTTCAAAAACGAAGAGAAATTAAGACGTTTACAGATAAAAACAAAAACTGAAAGAGTTCATTACCCAAAGACCTGCCCTATAATAAATACTAATGGGAATCTTTCAGGCTGAAATAAAAGGACACTATAAAATAAATGCAACAGAAGTAACTCAAAGCTATAAGAAGAAATAAACAAAGGTAACTACTCAGGTAAGTATAAAATCCTATATTGTATTTTTGGTTTGTAACTACTTTCCCTACCCCCATGACTTAACAGGCACATGTAAAATAGCATTATAAATCTATTAAGGGACAGAAAATGTATAAAAACGTAATCTCAGACAGTAACAATATAAAGAGAGAAGGACAGAGATATATAAGCCAAGAGTTTACATACTACTGAAACTAGGTTGTAAACAGTTTAATATGTTCATTGTAATTACAAAAATAACTACTAAGAAAGTAACTAAAAAATAGAGAGAAAAGTAAATAAGAGAATCAAAATGTTATACTACTAAAAAGAAACCTAAATACAAAAAAAGACAATAATAGAATAATTGAGGACCAAAAAACATACAAGGCATACAGAAAACAAATAGAGTAATGGTAAAAGTAAGTTCTTTCTTCTCAGTTATTACCTTAAATGTCAATGGATTAAACTCCCCTATTAAAAGGCAGAGATGGGCAGAATGGACGAAAAAGCATGATCCATCCACATGCTGACTACAAGGGACCCACTGTAGGTACAAAGATACAAAGAGGTTGAAAATAAGGGACAGCAAAAGATACTACATGCAAACAGTAATCAAAAGAGAAGCACAGTGGCTTTATTTTTTTCAGACAAAACACACTTTAAGTAAAAAAAAGATAACATGGAATAATAAAGGATATTATATATATATTGATGAACAGTACAATCCAGCAAGAAGATATAAGGATTATAAACATATATGCACCTCACAAAACAGCCCCAAAATATACAAGCAAAACTGACAGAATTGACGGGAGAAATAGTTCTACAATAATAGTTGGACTTCAATAAATCACTTTCAATAAATGATAGAACATCTAAGCAGAAGATCAGTAAGGAAGCAGAGCACTAAGCCCTACAAATCAATTACCTAATGGACATATACAGAACATTCCACTGAACAACAGCAGAATACACATTCTTCTCAAGTGTGCACGGAACATCTTCTAGGACAGAACAAACGTTAGGCCACATTTTAATAAATTTAAAAATACTGAAATCACATTTTAATAAATTTTAAAATACCAAAATCATCCAAAGTATCTTCTGTGACCATGGAGGAATAAACAACAACAGAAGGAACAATAGAAAACAACAATAGAAGGGAAATTAACAAATATATGGAAATTAAACAACACACTATTAAACAACTGATGGGTTAAAAAAGAAATCACAAGGGAAATGAGGAAGGATCTTGAGACAAAAACACAACACACCAGAACTTATGGGATGTAGTAAAGGCAGTGCTCAGGGGACATTTATAGCTCTAAGTGCCTGCTTTTAAAAAAAGAAAGATCACCAATCAATAATCCAACAGCACACCTTAAGAAACTAGACCAAGAACAGCAAACTAAACCCAAAGTTAACAGAAGGAAGGAAAAGTAAAGATCAGAGCAGAGATAAATGAAATAAAGAATAAAAAGCAATTTTTTATTGAAAAGCTCA